>CM055076.1:6837512-6870991 GCA_029204045.2 Tillandsia leiboldiana | reverse complement strand
CGGCGCCACTTTCGGGCGCCCGAATCCTCAGAGCGGTCGGACTGTGGTCCGTCCGACGCCCGAACTCCCTAGCGGGCCCAACGTGCCCCCGCACAGCCACATCCGTGCGGGGGGCTACTGGCCGCCCGCCACGTGCCCGGTGCGCTTTAAGGCGGTGCATGCCACCCCTCCGCTGGCCAGCCGACACGTGGCCCGCACTCGAGTGCGGCCATGTGCGGCCGACCATCGCACTGTGGCCCTCCACCGGCCCGCGCCCCGAGGCACCGCCTCGGCAACGCGTGGACCGAGTCCAGGTGGACGCCCCAACCAGCCGGCGACGCGTGCGGTGCGCCCGGTCCACGAGCCCAGCGCCAACCTCCCTGGACGCGGCCGCGTGCTCCCTCCAATCCGGAAGCGCCACGCGGCCACCCGCGCGTTTCCATGCACCGCCGCGCCTCCTCCGTGGACCGAGCGACGTGAGCCGCCCATAATGGGCCGACACGTGCCTGTCCGTCACGGACCCCCCATGCACCGAAATCCCCCGAAACTCCGGAAGCCCGCATTTGGTCATCCGGACTCCAGATTACAAAATAAAATAGTCGTTTTCAAGCGTTTTATCGGCGCTGATCCAAAATCCGAACTCCGCTTGGCCAAGTTCCTTCTCTAAATATTCAGCAAACACAGCCGAAGACCAACTCAGCTAAAATACCACACATGGTCCATCTGTGGCACCCCTTTGATGCACCATGGGCCAACACACCAACACTAGGTGTTCTACACAGTGGATTCCACGGGAAACCTGTAGCGGGAAAACCATAATCTACACCCGCCCCACTAAAAGAGTTTCGTCCTCGAAACAAAGCCATACTCAGTCCGGGGCCTCGAACAAATAGTGGTAGCATCCACATCGCTGACTCTAGCTCCCAGGTAGCTCGCGCTCTCACGGACCGCTCCAGAGGATCTTCACTAAGGGATGGCCCGGCTTGCGCAGCTCTCTAACCTCGCGGTCCGATCCTCGATGGCCGCTCACAAGCTCATATCTCATCAGCAATCTCCAGTGGGGTGAATCGATGATGTGTGACGGATCATGACATACTTCCTCATGGTCGATACATGGAATACATCGTAAACACCAGCAAGCCTTGGGGGAGTGCAAGCCTGTATGCAACTGGCCCTATGCTCTCCAATACCTCCAAAAGGTCCAATATAACGAGGGCTCAGTTTCCCACGAATCCCAAATCTCCGATCCCTTTGAAGGCGAAAACCTTCAAAAAACATGATCTCCAACCCAACTCAAGGTCTCGCCTCCGCACATCGGCGTCTCCTCTGTCTGCTCTGAGCTTCTGAAGATGGTTTGCCTGTATCCTACTTATCCTCTGCCTCTCGCAACAACTCTGGACCCAAGTCCGTCTTTCACACACCACATCGCTCCAATAAAGTGGGGAACGACACTTAGCGTCCTACAATGCTTCGAACGGAGCCGTCTGATGCTCGCTTGAAAGCTATTATTGTACGCAAACTCTTCCAGTGATAAGTGTCGCACCCATCCTCCTCCAAAAGTCTAGGCGTGCAAGCCCGAGCATGTCTCAAGAATCTGTATAGTCCGCTCTGACTGTCCGTCTGTCTGTGGGTGAAAAGCCGTGCGGAACCTTAGCTGCGTCCCCCAAGTGGCCTGTAGACTCCTCCAAAAGCGCGAAACCAACCTCGAATCTCGATCAGACAATAGAGGTAGGCACGCCATGCACCATCACTACCGCGTCTAAATACAGCTGGCCGTCGGTCTAGTGCCAGTCACACTGTACCGGTAAAAAGTGAGCGATTTGGTGAGTCTGTCCACCAACTACCCAGATCGCGTCTGCTCTGACTGTGCCCTCGGCAAGCCCGTACACAATCCATGGTAACATGTTCCCATTTCCATCAGGGATTGGGAGGCTCTGCAACTTGCCAGCAGTACACGATGCTCAGCCTTTACTTGCTGACAATTAAGCAATGTGCTACAAACCTCCCAATGTCCCTTTTCACCCGTTCCACACAGAACTGTGCCTTGAGGTCCCTATACATCTTAGTCCCCCAGGATGATGGTATAAGGTGTATAGTGGGCCTCCCTCAAGATCTTCTCTCGAATCTCTGTATCCATAGGCACGCAAGCTCGGTCCCTGTACCGATACTCCCGAAGCATCAACTGAAAAATCCCCTGCTGAGTCCGTCTGAATCTGCTCACGACCCTCAACAGTGGGGGTCCTCACTCTGTCTCTCCCAGAATCCTGTCCAACAAGTGGGCTGTACGACTAGAGTCATAATCGCGGCAGAGACCCAGGGGATACACCCTCGAGCTCTAACGCCTCATCTGCTCAAGTATTGGCGCCTGATCGGTGATCATCAAAGATAGCTCTGCACTGCTCTCCCTGCTCAAGGCTCAGCAACCACGTTGGCCTTGCGGGATGGTAGAGTATATCCACATCATAATCCTTTATAATTCTAACCATCGGCGTTGCCTCAAGTTGAGCTCCTTCTGTGGAACAAGTAATTTCAAGCTCTTGTGATCTGTGTAAATCTCGCAGTGCTCCCCATACATATAATGGCGCCACAACTTCAATGCAAAAACCACTGCAGCAAGCTCCAATCATGGGTGGGGTAGTTCTTTTTCATAATCTGTTGCTGTGCCGAGAGGCATACCATCGACTCTACCCTCCTTCATCACACAACGCATCCAAGTCCATTGTGCGATGCATCACTATAAATCACATATCCTTTCCCCATAATAGGGAGGGAAAGGATAGGAGCCGACATCAATCTGTTCTTTAAATCCTCAAAGCTCCTCTGGCAATCCTCACTCCAAATGAACTTAATCCCTTTACGAGTCAGACGAGTGAGGTGGGGGAAAAGTTTCGCAAAACCTTCCACAAACCGACGGTAGTATCCGCTAGCCCATAAAACTGCGAACCTCAGATATAACCGTCGTTGGTCGAGCCAATCCCTGACTGCCTCAATCTTCGCCGGGTCCACGGTCACTCCTGCGGCGGAGATCACATGCCCCAAAAAGGTGACCTCTCTAAGCCAAAATTCGCACTTAGATAGTTTGGCATACAACTTCTTTCCCAGCAGAAGTTGCAGCACAATCCTCAGATTCTCCTCGTGCTCTGCATCACTCCGTGAATAGATCAGGATATCATCAATAAACACCACCACGAATCGATCCAGATATGGCCGAAAAATCCTATTCATTAAATCCAAAAAGCAGCAGGGGCATTAGTCAATCCAAAGGCATGACGGTAAACTCATAAGCCCGTACCGCGTCCTGAATGCCGTCTTCGGGATGTCCTCGGCCTTCACCTTCAGTGGTGGTACCAGACTGTAAGTCAATCTTGGAGAAGACACAAGACCCTTGCAGCTGATCAAATAGATCATCGATGCGCGGCAAAGGGTACTTGTTCTTGATGGTCACTTTATTCAGCTCTCGATATCAAGACACAGTCACAAGTGATCCATCTTTCTTCTTCACAATAGCACCGGCCGCTCCCCAAGGCGATACACTTGGCCTCACAAAGCCTTTGTCCATTAATCCTGAAGTTGCGCCTTTAACTCTCGCAACTCAGCCGGTGCCATCCGGTAAGGAGCCTTAGAGATTGGCGCAGTTCCTGGGACTACGTCAATCCAAAACTCGACCTCCCTATCCGGCGGCATACAAGTCAACTCCGGTGGAAACACGTCCGGGAACTCATGGACAATAGGGATATCCGATGAGTCCCGGTGCCGCCGTAGGCTCCTTTACCACACAAGCCAAAAAGGCTACGCAGCCACTGCGCATCATCTGCCCTCGCCCGAGAAGTCGAAACCACAGAGGCAAAGAAAGCACTCTGGCACCCCCCTGTAAACGAACACCTCCTGGCCTGGCTCGCTAAAAGTAACAGTCCTCGCGGCGCAGTCAATCGTCGCGAAATAGCGGGCCAGCCAATCCACCCCCAGTACAATGTCAAAATCTCGCAGCTGACTAAGACCATAAGGTCCGCTGGCAAAACCCAAGACTCAAGCTGTACAAGGCAAGACCAACAACACTCACTCTACATGCAATGTATGCTTAGGAATCCGTACCTCTAATGCCTGTGGCAACCGACCTAACTCTAATCCATAGGATGATGCAAATGATCTACTGATAAAAGAATGTGATTGCACCGGTATCAAATAAAGTGCGAGCTCTAGTACCAAAAAGTAAAGTGATACCTGCCACCACGTGGTTCGGCTGCTGCGGATTCCTCTACCTGGGCGGCGTAAACAGCCCCACTCTGGTGCCGGGGTCCTGTAGTCTGCAGGATGCGAAGAAGGAGCCTGCTCGCTGGAGCTAAGGCCGCTGTTGGGGCGCCGAAGGGGCTGATGCTGAGGAAGGAGCCGTGCGATGCCGGAGAAAGTGCAAGTAGCACGAATGTGGCCAGACTGTCCCACCGATAACAGCGGCCAAACCTCTGATCACAAGTATCCGACGGGTGCTGTCCCCTGCAAAAGATGCACCTGACCGCCGACTGAGACTGCCTCGACTGCTGCTGCTGCTGCCTCTGCCCGCTGTGACCCCTGCTGTCGAGACTGCGACCTCTGCTGCTGCTGCGAATGCTGCTGCTGTCGCTGGGGCTGCTGCTGCGGATGCTGCGGGGGCCTCTGGGATCCCCCAGACCCTCGCCGCTTCCGAGCGCCCACGGCCCGTAAAGTGAGGCGGTGGTGTCGGGGCGGCCTCCAGGAACTGGCCTGTCCCCCATCATCTGGCGCTGGTCGCTTCCTCTCAGAACCCTGAGCGACCAAGCTCCCCGTCTAGCGACAACGTGGTCTCCCCTCTCGACCCACTGTGCATGATCCACTGCCTCTGATAAGGTCTGAAGCCTCTGGGCGGTGCACTAAGGTATAAATCTCTGGGCGAAGGCCCGTCTCAAAAAGCTCTACCTGGTGCGGCCCATCCCTGGCAACATAGGGCACGCAGTTGGAGCAACTGCGTGAACTCCTGAAAATAATCCCATACAGCCCGATCACCTTGCTGTAAGATTCTTCAAGTCATCCTCAATCTTTTTCTTCACGCTCGTGGAGAAATAGGTGTCCAGGGATCATCCGTCGAAACTCTGACCAAGGCAGCTGCCGGGTAATCTGAAACTCCAAGGGCTCAACCCGACGCCACCAGGCATCTGCATCCCCTCTAGACAGTGTACTGCCATATGCACTCTGTATCTATGGTCAATGAAGAAGTCCTGAAATAACTTCTCCATTGCTGCCAGCCATAATCCTATCTCCCACGGGTGTGTGCTCCGCCCTGAGAACCTAGGCGGTCCCTCGCTTGCAAAACTGTGAGAGCTTGTCAGCAAACTCCCGCTCCTTCCGCCCGGTCAACGGCCTGAACATCCCCTGGGCCCCACTGCTCGACGACGGTGCCGTAGGGACTGGTGGAATAGCCTGTGGTACAACAGGTGGTATAGGGGCCTCTACAGTAGTAGGGGGAGGTGCCCCTAACCTGGGCAAGCAACTGATCAAACCTCTGCTCCTGACGGCGGTGGCTCTCCGCCAACTGGGCCACCATGGCCCTAAGCTCACTAATCTCCGAAGGCCCGGACTGCTCCGGCTCCTCCGGGGGTGTAGGAGTACCCGAGTAGGGATCTGCCGCCTAGGAGGCATCCTCCACACAGACCACGAGTCAGTAAACAAAAGCACTCTCGACCCAATCCAGCGAAAGCCATGGACATCCCCCTATTTCTGTAACCTTATGTTGTCTGCAGCCAACATAATAGTATACCAGAATTAGGATATGCCAATCCCTCTCCACTCACAGGAAGAGTTAATAATAATTGCCGACTTTCGCAAAATATCGCGTTACTCGCGCCCTGCCATCCTAGGGCCTGCCAAAAGCCTAGGGTTTCCTAAGTCCCAACTGACCTATCCCTAAGCTCTGATACCATCTTAATCTGTCACGCCCCGGGTGTAAACCAGAACCCAGGCTCGTCTACAGATCCGCCGTGCACTCGGAATTTTCCGTGTACACGAAGCGCTGGTAACCTGCTCAGATAGCTAGATAAAATAAAGAGCATAACAGAGCTAACTACAACTAGTACAACTCAGATAAGGGCAGAAAAGAAAATACAACATAGCTCTCAAAAATATACAAATGTCTCTCCCAGCTCACCAAATAAAATACATCCAGCTGGCCGAAGCCAGACCCAAAATAAAGAAAGTACAACAGTCTGAGTGTACCGGGGATACTCCAAATCTATCACCTCAGGGTCAGGGGAAAACAGCTAGCTAGTCAACGATCCTCTTACCTCGGTCCAGGGAAGAGGGTCCCGCAACTCCCGCAGAGGACTCTGCAAAACAAAGGGGAAAAGAGAGGGAAAAAGAGTGGGGGTGAGAACTACTATAAAAACAGTAGCCTCCCCTAGTGGGTAAACCTCAACTCGTACCTGCCCACTAGGACTACCAGAGGCGAAAAGAATATGTGGTAAACTTTATGCATGGATACTGATAAAAATACCACTAATATGCCTCTACATGCCCGGCTAAAAGATAGCTAAATGTATGCATCAGAATATCAAAGCCTGCCTGACCAAACCAATCTATACCCCAGTATACACTGGTACTGCCTGCGATGCCTGCCAAATCGGGTATGCCAGCCTACGCATAACACCGATAGGGGATAGGAGTCTCAAAGACTCAAGTCTGTATAACGCGCATTCCGGAGTGGCGCTCGAGGGGAGCGACCCACACGAGCATAATGCCTGAGTAATAAGTGTCCAAGGAAAAATAAGTCCGCAAGACTGGATCATGACACTGATCTAAATGGAACAGGTCCATCCACTAAAAAGAAAGCCCAAATCCCTTCCCCGATCTGATGCAACAACAACTGTCCGGTCAATCGCCCAAAATCCGCGATCGCCGCAATACCCTGCCTACACAGCCTGCCTGTGCCGAAATCCTAGTATCTGCCTACTCTATCCCAGCCCCTGCCCTAACCCGGGCATGACATCCCCTTATGTCAAGATAACTGGAGAAAATAAAATCATGGTTTCTCCTAAGTCAATTCCAGCATGATAGTTCAGCAGAAAAAGGTGGCCTAACTAGGTGACCATTTAAACATGCAAAAGTCCTTTACTAAGCAAGATAATTTTTGTATTCCAATTCTTACATTATGCCTTGGTTAAAATATCCGAAATATTAACCTACCATAAGCTGATTTAGACACATGCATAAGTCCTTCAATAAACATTAAGTATGAAACGGATTTAGCCGGTTATTACCATTTATTAGTGTCTAGTCCTCTAAAGATACAAGTATCAATCGTGAGCCCTTTTCTTTTCATTAAGCATGCTCTGTTCATTTTACTAGTATGTTGGCCATATTACAAAATACAAGCTCCAATATGCCTAGTGGGTTGTCCAAAATAAGAGGTTAACAACGGTACCCACCTCGAGCGCTAAAATCCTGTCCCAAATGCGAAAACCCGCGCTCGCACCAAAACTCACCGCAATGCTGTGCCAAACCTCCAAGAAGAACATACATAATTTTAGTCCTTCAAACATCACAAAATCTGTCCCAAAATTACCGATCCAAAGATCTCAGATTTTCACCTGCGAAGGGTGATCAGAAAATTCTAATAAAAATACCGTCGCGTTCCTTGCGACGAACCCGTCGAAACGAGTACCTGCACGTTCAAAACCGAGCTTCCTTTGCTGAGATACAAATTTGGCAAGGGGAACACCGCAAACAAAACTGTGCAGAATTTCTGTACCAAAAGTTACAGAGAAAGGAGATTTCCACCTTCGAAAAATATTCAGAAAAATCTGAGAAAATTCCAGGAGATTTCTCGCGAGATGTAGATGAGAAATGCCTTTTGAATCGCCTCGATCCGTCGCCTGAGCGCGAAGTTATAGCCAAATCAAGCAGGTGCTGTCCAAAACTCCGCGAGGAAAAATGGGTCACAAAGAAGCTCGGGAAACTCAAAATCCACATGAAAACCACGGGCTACTCAAAATACCAAAAATGAAGCCCTACCTGTCGAGAGTCCAACGGCGCAAAAATCACCCGAATCGGAGGTCGGGGTGAGCCGGGGGAGCCTAAACACTGCGAAGGGACGAAACGGGTCGTCGAAGACGAGTGTTGCGCCGCGTCGGAAAATGACCAACCTCGAAAAACGCGCATCCTAAAATCTCAGGAGTGAGCGACAAGAAGGGTTTCAGGTAGAGGAAGATTTTTCATTAAGGGTTCACTGTGGAAATCCTCACAGAAAGTGAGCAAAAGGGCCCCCCAAAAGGCCTTTATATAGGCTGCCAAACCCCCCCCCCCCCCCCCCCCCCTACTTGTCGGATTCGGGCGCCACTTTCGGGCGCCCGAATCCTCAAAGCAGGTCGGACGGTGGGGCCGTCCGACCGCCCGAAACTCCCTGGAGCGGCCACGTGTCCCCCGCACAGCAAACAGCCGTGCGGGCGACTGGCCGCCCGCCACGTGGCCCGGGTGCGCTGGAGGCGGTGCATGCACCCCTCCGCTGGCCGGCCGACACGTGGCCCGCACTCGAGTGCGGGCCATGTGCGGCCGACCAGCCGCACTGTGGCCCTGCACCGGCCCGCGCCCCGAGGCACCGCCTCGGGCACGCGTGGACCGAGTCCAGGTGGACCACCCAACCAGCCGGCGACGCGTGTCGTGCGCCCGGTCCACAAGCCCCGCGCCAACCTCCCTGGACCGCGCCGCGTGCTCCCTCCAATCCGGAAGCGCCACTCGGCCACCCGCGCGGTCCATGCACCGCCGCGCCTCCTCCGTGGACCGAGCGACGTGAGCCGCCCAATAATGGGCCGCCACGTGGCACTGTCCGGTCCACGGAGCACCCCCATGCACCGGAAATCCCCCGAAACTTCCGGAAGCCCGCATTTGGTCATCCGGACTCCAAATTCGACAAATAAATAGTCGTTTTCAAGCGTTTTTCCGCGCTGAATCCAAATCCGAACTCCGCTTGGCCCAGTTCCTTCTCTAAAATTCAGAAAACACAGCCGAAGACCAAATCAGCTAAAATACCACACAGGGTCCATCTGTGGCACCCCTTTGATGCACCATGGGCCAGACACACCAACACTAGGTGTTCTACACAGTGGATTCAACGGGAAAACTGTACGGGGAAAACCAGAATACTACATAGCTACCTCTCTCTCTCTCTCTCTCTCTCTCTAATATATATATATATATATATATATATATATATATATATATATATATATATATATATATATATATATATTAGAGAGAGAGAGAGAGAGAGAGAGAGAGAGTCTGGCTACTATTGTGATGACCCGGATCTCCGCAGAGCTTTTTTAGTGTGAATTGTAGTTTCTGGAGGCCTATGATGTGTGTTGGAGTTGGTTGCGCGCAAATCGGACTTTAGATTTGGACCCAGTACAAAATTTGGATTAAAAATATCTGTCCGGATGCCTTCGACAAATTTTAGAAGTGGAATTTGGCAAAACAGACCTCAGATTTGGATTTAGCGCGCGAAAACGATGAAAATGCACTACTTGTATTTTTCGGAGCCCGGATGCCAAAACACGGATTTCGAGGCAAGATTGTACTGTTCCGGCAGGCCAGGGCAGCGCCGGCGGCGTCGGGCAGCGGCGGAGCGCGGCGGCGGGGGCGCGGGCAGGCGCGTGCGCGGCGGCGGGTAGGGCGGTCCACAGGTTTTGGCGTGCACCGGGAGCAGCCAACGGCGGGCGTGCCACGTGTCGCGCGCTGATTGGGCGGTCAACGCACGCGTGACAACACGCCGGGCGCGACGCATCGTGGACCCCGCCAGGCCACGTGTCGCCCGCCCATTGGCGGGCGCAGCGACCCGGATGGGCTGCCGTGAACCGCGGCCCACGGTTCCCGCCGTGGACCGCGCGGCCACGCGGCGCGCAGCGATTGGCGGGCGCGCGGGGCGCGAGGGACACGTGGCAGCGTGTGGGCGATTCGGGCGCGGTTGGTGGGTCGGGCCGGGTACTGTTCTGGGCTCACTGTAGCAGCCCGGATGTACCGGGCGCCGGGAAATTGGGCCCGAAAGCCCAATGCTTGGTTTTTTGTGGGCTTTTTGTGAGAGGGCCTATAAATAGGCCCCTTCTCTTGCTGTTTTGGGCTTTTTCCCGAACCCAAATCCCCTTGAGCCCTCAAGAAACTTTGTTGATCTTCTTATGCTACATCTCTCGAGGGAGTTTCGGAATTTATGGAGGGCGCGACATCGACGGCTTCGTCGATTCGGCGCAGTGCGACGTTTCTTCTTCGGTGGCCCATTTCCTTCGCGTTTCAGTCCACAGAGCTACTCCGACAAAATTTTTGGATGATTTTTGTGGCATCGGTTTCATGAGAGGTAGGCCTTCGATTTTTGTGTTGATCACCTTGCTTCGTTTTGAGTTCTTGGCATGGTTTACGAGGCATCTTTAAACCCCTTTCTTGCTGGTGGTTTTTCTGGACAGCGGAGGCTTCTCGGATTTTTATCTCTGCACTCGGGTATCGGATTTCCACTTGTGAGGACTCAATCGACATCTACTCTTCGTGAGGATCGCCGTCGTATTTTTATTGGAATTTTTGGAGATTATCTCACAGGTGGTATTTAAGCATTTTTAGGACTGATTTTTCAGCAGTTTGTAAACTTGGAATTTTGTGTTGATTGCAATGTTTGGATCATATCTTTGTACCCAGGAGGTGTTTTTGGGTGATTTTGGACCCGTTGGAATCGTGGGAATTCGAGAATTTATCTCCGTTCAGTTTAAGCCTTTTTGGATCTTGGATTGACGCACGCTCCAGGTGGGTTGCTTCATTTTCAAAACCGGTGGACGGTTCATTAATTCTGTTGTATAGAAAGCATGCATGATTGTGAGATATGTTAGAATACATGTTAGAGAGATGTTGTCTTTCCTGTGTTGTTGTTGAAATCATGTTGGTTAATGTTCCCTGATCTTGCTTTAGTTAAACTAAATGCTACTTTTGGAACTTGACCTAGCACCCTGTCATATGTTACATATGTAAGCAGACTAGTAGAAAACCCTCACTTGGGCTAGGTTTATTTATGTTTTAGACATCCACACTTCTTATTCTATTCCTGAACATAGTGTTATCCTCGCCTGGGTAGTGGGCCGAGTGGTCGGAATTTCTCTGAGTGTGGGATGCATGTTACACTCGTGCTTGGGGGCAGAATGGAGTCTGGTAGATGTAGCTGGTCTTTTATCTGTGGCGAGAGCCGTTTGGGTGAACGGTGGTCCCGGGATGTCTTGCTTTTCTGTTTATGTGTCGCCACAGTGTTAGTGGCAGTAGTATACCAGTCATAGCAGGACCTTGAACCCAGAACCTTTTTAGACACACATGATTTTAGTCAACCAATATTTTCTTCTAAACATCGAAGGGTCGCCGGAGTCTGTTCTTGTTTGATTGGACGAAGGCATTAGCCCTTCGGGGTTTGGGCATGAAAAACTTATTTTCTAACTGCTTTTCCTAAAAAGAACTAAAAATTATTAAAAATGGTTTTCCTCAAATCAAGATGATTTTTTTCATAAAGGAACTACTTTTAGTGCTCACCCCGTGTGGGTTTGAGTGAAAAATAGTTTTCAGTAATAAATGTCACATTTTTCCTGTAAACTTCCCCACTCGAGAGTATTTGAGTGGTCTGGGTTCTAAGGCCTGCCTTTTTCTTAGGGTCGAGAATAACGAAAGGTTATGCCTAGAGCCTATTCTTGTTTGATTTGGATTGTAGGTTCTAGTCTTTCGGGGTTCCCGGACCCTTCACTGTTGTTGGCTGGGGAGTATACCCAGCTAGTGAGTTTACATGTGGAGTTGATATTCTTTTTGGGGAGCCGTTGGATTGACAGCAGTCCCGACTATTCGAGTGATTCCTGTTAGTGAGTTAGAGAGGTGATTTGGGTACTGTCGATCTTGTTGTTCGTGGATTGGACTATAGCCTGCATGAGCCACATTTGAGCTCGACAGAGATGCGCAGATACTTTTCTCGGTGGGGTCGCGCCCCTCGAGTGCCACTCCGGAGTTGGGCCTGTTACTTTTCTATTGCGACTTGTCGATGCAGTCCCTCTGGCTGGGCCAGTTTTGGCAGTTACGGACACCCTACGTAAGTCCAGTCCTCCATGGATGTAATGGCAGTAGGTGGGCGCAGGTTTGACTGGACCCTATGTGGCAGTCACTGTGATTGGGTTGATTGAGTACTTGGGTTAGAGTCGATGCATCATTTTCATCTGTATCACCCTTTGAGCATTGTAGATAGAGGCATGATAGCTGTAGACTCTTTCCAGCTTATCTTTTCATTATTACAGTTTCCTGTTATCTTATGCCTCTAGTAGACTTAGTGGGCAGACCGTCGGGCTTGGTAGCGGTACCCACTGAGAACTACTGTGGATGTAGTTCTCACACCCGCCATGGTGATTTTTTCCCAGGGACCCTTTCTCCAGTTCCTGCTGCTCCAGTTGCTGATCCTTTTGTTGCTGATCGAGGTGAGGGAGTCGCGAGCTAGTTCCCTACCCGTCCTTGGAGTATAGCAGTACCTCTTTTTGGAGCTTAGTAGTACAGTCTGCTGAATTTTAGCAGTTAGTTACTTTTGAGAGTTTTATTTTGAGGGACTTTTGTAGTGAGGTTCAGACTTGTACTATTTGACAGTTGTATTATTTCTTATTTCAGTAGTTTACTTTTCAGCTCTGATATCTGTATAGCTATAGTATCCTTCTTTTTGCAGGTTAGACGCTTCGTCTATACGGGGCTTCCCGTATGGGCGTCGGATCTGTTGGCGGGCCCGGGTTGCAGTTTCGACCTCGAGGCGTGACAACTATGCTATCGATAGCACCAAGTATTTGGTGCTATCGAGTTTTCTATCCTTAAATCAGCCCCTTTAATCATTTCCACCCATTAGATTTTACTATTTTTCCAACCACCCATTAAACCTAAGGGGCCTACTATCATCTAAACCACACATATTTTAATCCAAGATTTAAAAATTTAATAACATTAATGACTTGGTACTATTAAGAGCAATCCAGCCTCTCTCTCTCTCTCTCTGTCTCTCTCTCTCTCTCCCTCTTTATATATATATATATACATATATATATATATAGTAGAGCTTATATAGTTTTAAAAGCATAAGCCCAATTATGCTTATGAATTTTTTACTATTAATTAGATTTGTATTGAGATTTGTGCTATTGTAAAGTCAACTAATTAAAGAAAGAGAAAGAAAGTATAATAGCACAAATCTCAATACAAATCCAATGGTAAAAAATTCATAAATATAATTGGGATTGTGCTAGTATAATAGCACAAATCTCAATACAAATCCAATGGTAAAAAATTCATAAATATAATTGGGATTGTGCTTTTAAAAGTATATAAGTTATACTCTCTCTCTCTCTCTCTCTCTCTCTATATATATATATATATATATATATATATATATATATATATATATATATATATATATATATATAGAGTCCGGCTACTTTGCTTGTACAAGCACCAAGCAATTGATGCTTGTAAGTTTTCTACCGTTAGATCTACCTCTTTCACTAATTTCATCCCTTAGATCATTCTATTCCAACAACCACTCACTTAACCTAAGGGACGCACTATCATCCTAACCACACATCTTTTCATCTAATGACTAAAAACCTACAAGTACCAATGACTTGGTACTTTTAAAAGCATAGGAGCTCAATTATGCATATATATATATATATATATATATATATATATATATATATATATATATATATATATATATATATATATATATATATATATATATATGCTATTGATAGTAAACGGGTTCCGTTGCTACCAATTTATTTTTGATGATGGAGCTTCCAAATCAATGATTGGCATCCCTGAACATGATCTATGCCACTGAAAGTATTTAGAAATCAAATTTCAAATATTTTTGATATTATTGGCCTAATGATCAAAGTGTTGCAAAATCACCATTGAACATGATCTATGCCACTGAAAATATCTAAAATCCAAATTTTAAATCTTTTTGATATTACTGACCAAATGATCAAACTGTTGCAAAATTTATAATTCTAATGGTATATATATGAAACGTTTTATTGTTTAACGATGTAAAAAAAATATAAATAAATTGAATTTTGGTTAAAAAATTCCAAATCAATGATCGGCACTGCTGAACAAGATCTATGCCACTAAAAGCATCTAGAAATCAAATTTCAAATATTTTTGATATTATTGATCTAATGATCAAAGTGTTGCAAAATCACCGTTAAATATGATCTATGCCACTGAAAATATCTAAAATCCAAATTTCAAATCTTTTTGATATTATTGACCTAATTATCAAACTGTTGCAAAATTTATAATTCTAATGATATATATGAGACGTTTTATTGTTTAACGGTGCAAAAAAATATAAATCAATTGAATTTTGGTTAGAAAAATTTTCAAACTATTTTAAACAAGATATATACTCTCAATCTTAATTACAAGATTTCTATCATCACTTTTTGAATAATATTTATTTTCGTGTCCACTTGATGAACATAAAAAAAATATCAAAAAATATAAAATTTAATTTTTAGATAGTTTAAATAATTTAGATCATATTTAACGATACCGATCATCGATTTGGAAGCTCCATCATCGAAAATAAATGGGCGACAACGAAGCTCGTTTACTATTGATAACATTCCACTATATATATATATATATATATATATATATAATTAGGCTAGAATACTATCGATAGCACCAAGCCATCGGTGCTATCAAGTTTTTAGCAATTGGATGAAAAAATATGCTGTTGGGATTATAGTGGTCCCCTAGGGTTTATTAGGTGGTTGGTTGAATAGTAAAAATCTTAGGGGACCACTATAATCCCAACCGCATATTTTTTCATCCAACGGCTGAAAACTTGATAGCACCAATTGTTTGGTGCTATCGATAGTATTCTAGCCGGACTCTCTCTCTCTCTCTCTCTCTCTCTCTCTCTCTCTCTCTCTCTCTCTCTATATATATATATATATATATATATATATATATATATATATATATATATATATATAATTAGGCTACTATACTATGAATAGTATTAGGATCTTACTTATATAGACATTTTGACCATTGGATGAAAGGATGTGCGGTTATGATTATAGTGGTACCCTAGGGTGTAGTGGTTTTTTGGTGAAATAATATAAATCCTAGGGGACTACTATAATCCTAACCGTACATCCCTTCATCCAATGGTCAAAAAGTTTACAGTAGTAAAGCCCTGCTGGGGCCGAAAATAGCGATCAGGGATCAGCCCCGGGTGTCGGTTGATTTTCTTGATGTGAATGCACCGCGTGCCAAAGGATCAAGCGATCGGGCCGAGGAGGGATCAGTTTGGTCGGGTTCTTCTCTGGTAACTCTCACGATCGTTCGGTTTAGAATAGCCGAAGATAGTATGTGGAGGCAGAGAGAGATTGGGTTTGACTTAGTGTAGTCGAACCGGGTACAACAGACAATAATTAAACACGACTAAGGAGCCGATTAGGAATTGTATTGCATAGAAAAGGGGATACAAGAAGGAGGGATGTAAATTACAATTGATCTACTCCTAAGAAATGCGGTAAAAGGTAAGTTGACCTACTCCTAGAAAGGCAGTAAATATAGATTTGAACGATATGAAAAAGTAGGAGGGTGGTCTCGGGCTTACGAGGTTGCCGGACTCCTTTTCCTTCGATGGTTCGGATATTTATACATTTTTCGAACCACGTTATTAGGCGCCGATTTGAATTATCGGCGTAATTTAGGAGAAGTTATCAGATATTTAGCAACTACTTCATTTTGAGTCAAATATCCCTCAAATAGGATAATTGTCAAACTTCGTTTTACGCTCGGCTCTGGTTGGCCCGTGTATATCCGAACTGTCTCAGTCGAATCTCGCTCATCCGCTAATCGGGGCATTTTACCTTATGATCCCTTTTATCGGAATCATGACCTTCGCCCTCGACCTTCCTGGCCGGTCGGGTTCTTCATCCGCTTTCGGCCTCGTCCGTGGTAGCCGAAGGGTTCTCCTTGTCGGCCCTTTTTGGCCGACCCCCAACCTTTAGGCCCAAGTAGGGCCTGAATCAGTGGTTCCTTTGATACGACCCTAGTGGGTCTATACTCTCGATTACTTCAACCAAGATTTTGTTAAACCTCGGCCATTTCTAGTCGGCCTGGTATGGGCACCCCATGCACACTTTCTTGTTCGAGGGATGCGGGGACCTGGGAGCTGGCCGCATCTCCGGCATGGCCTTGGTGTCGATGGTGTTCCGGAATGCCTCATCTTCTCATGCGTGGATATCGGCGAGCCCTACTTGAGGTGCTGGGGTCGTTTGTTGCACCGGAGGGAGTGGCGGCCCGTAGTGGCCAGCTTGACTCTGAGGCGGTCCTTGCGGAGGGACCTGCCTGCCATTCCTGCCCCCAACCGTTTCGGCGGGTCTGCCATGAGGTACCGAAATTGCTGACTGCGACGGAGGAGATTGCAGCCCAGCTTGAGGCACCAGGGTCGCCGGCTGTACTGGCAGAGGTGGCGACCCTTGGTGGCAAGCCTATTGCTGAGGTAATCCCTGCGGAGGGACCTGTTCGCCTCTCCTACCCTCAGCCTGAGGCTGGACGAACGACGATGGGGAAGGCAGATGAATCCCCACGTGCCTCTTTGGTTGATGGCCGATATTCTGCCTCATCGGCCCCATTTCCGTCTGGTGCGGGACCACTTGCGGCTGACCACTTGCGGCTGTACTGCCCCAAGCGATTTTGTCGTCTAGGGCAGCGCATCCTGCCGTGTCGCCATTGTCGCTGGCACCGTAAGAGCCGGTGGTATCAAGCTTGCTGAGGACGGCTCAGGTTGGCCGTCCTGATTTTGGGCAAATCTTTGATCCGAAACTTGTCCATCATTTTTGTGGCCCCCCGTCTGGGGCTGAGAAACCGGCTGGGTAGATAGAGCGGGTGCACCCTGAAGGGTTTGCTGCTGGTGACTGATGTTTGGACCTATCGGCCTATACCTTGCCTGGTCTGGAGCTACCTGCGGCTGCCCTGCCCCCAGTGGGTGAGCCATCTAGGAGGATGCCGTGGGCTGTATAGCTCTCTGCGGTTGCGCCGTCGTGGGGGCCGCGTCCTGCCGTGCTGCCGATATTGCTGGCGTCATCAGAATTGCTTGCATTGGCATCGGTGGGGGCAGGGTGGATGGAGGTCCTTGCAGACCTCTATAACACGGTTCCCTTCGGGCTAAGAATTGCCTAACAGGAAAAGGCTCTCTTCTGAGGCCACAGCGTCAGCGTCCCAAGTTCGGGCCCGCTTTTCGAGAGATCTCATTATTTGGGCTAATTGACTGTATATCCCTAATAGGGTCTGCTACGGCTGCGACGACCTCTCGCTGGTCTTTGGAAATCCTAACATGTTTACGGCAGAAAGAGGTAAAAATTACCCGAGTGTCCCACCGGAGTGCCAAAAAGGTTGTTGGGGTCGAAAATAGCCATCACGGATCGGCCCCGGTTGACGGTTGACCCTTTTGATGTGAATGCACCGTGTGCCAAAGGATCAAGTGATCGGGCCGAGAAGGGATCAGCTCGGCCGGGTTCTTCTCTGGTAACTCTCGCAACCGTTGGCTTAGAATAGCCGAAAATGGGATGTGGAGGCAGAGAGAGCTTGGGCTCGACTTAGAGTAGTCGAACCGGGTACAAGAGACAATAATTGGATACTGCTAAGGAGTCGATTAGGAATTGTATTACATAGAAAAGGGAAGACAAGGAGGAGGAAAGGGATAGAAATTACAATTGATCTACTCCTAAAAATGCGATAGGGCAAGTTGACCTACTTCTAGGAAAGTAGTAAATATAGATATGAAAGATATGAAAAAATAGGGGGGTGGTATCGTGTCACGCCCTGAGGTCGAAACTGCGATCCGGGCCAGCTAACAGATCCGCCGCCCATACGGAAGTCCCGTATAGACGAAGCGACAAACCTGCAAAAGAGCAAACTAACCACTATACAGATATCAGAGCGGAAGAGTAAACTACCGAAATAAATAAATGCAACTCCAAATAGTACATGCCAAGTCCTCACAATACATAAGTCTCTTCAAAATAAAACTCTCAAAGTAAAATAAGTACAAGATACCTCCAAACCACTGATAGTACTAAAACATCATAAAAAAGTGGTACATCTACTCTCTCGCTGGAAATGGGTAGGGATTTAACTCGCGACTCCCTTACCTCGGTCAGATGGAGCGGCAACTGGAGCAGCAGGAACTGGAGAAGATGTCCCTGGAAAAAGGTCACCAACAACGGGTGTGAGAACTAGAACCAACAGTAGTTTTCAGTGGGTACCGCTACCAAGCCCGACGGTCTGCCCACTAAGTCTACTAGAGGTAAAAAGTAACAAATGCAGTACAATAAAGGAAGGCTTGAAATAACTCTACAGCTACTATGCCTCTATCTAAATGCTCAAGGGGTGATACAAATGAAACATGATGCATCTACTATCTCTCGATAAAACAATCACCCAATCTACACTGACTTCCACATAGGGTCCAGTCAAACCTGCGCCCACCTACTGCCATTATATCCACGGAGGACTGGACTTACATAGGGCGTCCGTGACTATCCGAAAAGGGCACAGCCAGAAGGACTGCGTCGATAAGTCGCGATAGCAAAGTAACAGGCATAGCTCCGGAGCGGCACTCGAGGGGCGTGACCCCACCGAGGAAAGTATTCGCGCATCTCTATCGAGCTCAATATGGCTCATGCAGGCTATAATCCAAATCCACGATCAACAATATCGAAAGTACCCAAATCACATCTCTAACTCACTAGTTGGAAATACTGGACAGCCGGGACCCACCGTTGACTCAGACGGCTCCCAAGACTAGCACTGATCAAACCACAACTACCAGACTCCACTCGGCCCCCAAGCACGAGTGTAACATGCATCCCACAACATCCCGACTACTCGGCCCACTACCCGGGCGAGGAACACTCTAAGTTCAGAAAAAACGAATAAATGTGTGGGAGTGTCTAAAGCATAAATAAACTAGCCAAAGTTAGGATTTTCTACTAGTCTGGTTGAAACATGCAACATATGACAGGGTGCTAGGTCAAAGTCCCAATAATAACATTTAATTTAACTAAACGTAAATAGGGGACATTAACCAACATGATCTCAATATCAACAAAAGGAAATATCATCTCTTACCAACATGCTTTCTATCACATCTCACAAACATGCATGCTCACTATCATATAGAATTAGAGAACCGTCCATCGATTTTGGAGACGAAAGCAACCCACCTAAATGCGCGCGTCGATCCGAAGTCCAAATAAGCTGAAACAGAACAGGGATACTCCTTAAGTTTCCACGATCCCAACGAGCCCAAAAACACCAGAAAACTCCTCCCGGCCGTTGAGATATAGACCAAACACCGCGGTAAGCAAAAATCTCCAAAATTCCAACTCTGAGGAAAATCAGTCCAGAAGAAGTCAAAATATCACATTTGAGATGATCTCCAAAAATTCCAATAAAAATATGGCTGCAATTCTCGTGAAGCGTAGATGTCAATCGAGTCCTCACAGGCTAAAACCTGATAACCGAGCACCGAGATAAAAATCAAACAAGCTCCGCTGTCTAGAAAAACCAGCAGAAAAAAAGAAGTTCAAAGATGCTCCGAAAACCCTAATAAAAACCCAAAACTGAGAGAAGAAAAAATACAGAAATCGAAGATCTACCTATCGTGGAAACGATGCCATAGAAATCGGCCAAAAACTCCCTTGGATCAGCCAAAGGGAGCCCGCGGACGAAACATCGACGGAAAAGATCGGTTTCGATGGCACGTCGAATCTTGCGATGTCGATGAAGAAGCTGAGAAAACGACTTCCAGAAAATCTCCGGGATCCCAAATATCAAAGAAGAGTCGCAGAGGAAGGTTCCTGTCGAAGGAGGGCTCAAGAGAGGCTCGGAAAAAACCCCAAAAGAAGGCACAAATTGACTATTTATAGCCCAAATCCACAAAAAGGGGGTTTCAGATTCGGGCGCAAGAATCGGGCGCCCAAAACCCGCCCCCCCGGCTCCACACTATGCGTGCCCGAATTCACACGGGCGCGACATGTGTCCACGCGTGGTTCACGACGCGGCGCACGGAGCGCGGTCCGCGTCGGGCCGTCGGGTCTTTGCGCCCGCCAACAGGTGCGTGCCACGCGTCCTGGCGCGGTCCACGGTGCGCCGCGCCCGGAGCGAGTGGCGTCTCGACTCCCGTGCCGCCGCCCGACTAATGGGAGTCCACCACATGTTTGTTGTGCCCTGCTCGATGGTCCTGGTGCATGCCAAGTGGGCCGTGGACCGGCCCACTCGAAAATCCGGCCCGTTAGGCCAATTTTGCCCGAAAATAGCCGATTTTCAACATTTTCGCGCGTTGAGTCCGTTTTTGGCGTCCGTTTGACGCACAACGGGCTCGATACACCAAAAATGAGTGTTTTCTCACCACCGACCACCCAGTCAAGTCGCACAGGGATACCGAGACACCACATATCGGGCTTACAACGTTGCCGGACCTCTTTTCCTTCGATGGTTTGGGTATTTATACACTTTCCGAACCACGTTATTAGGCGCCGATTTGAATTATCGGCATCATTTAGGGAAAGTTATTGGATATTTAACAACTAGTTATTGGATATTTAACAACTACTTTATTTTGAGTCAAATATCCCTCAAATAGGATAGTTGTCAAATTCCGTCCAGATTCAACCCCTCATTGTCGCGCTAGAACATGATTCCCAGCGCTTTCCAATGTTGAGCGCTGCTTACCATTCGGGGTCAGTTGTGAGATTCGCGTCCAAATCTCGCAGTCCTTCATTCCAAAATCTTCCCTTTTTCGGGCCGAGCAGCCAAAGACTGACTCTAATCCCCACCTTTTCGTCGCTTGACTGGAGCGGTCCTATGGCCGCTTTCAGCCGAAGTCGAATCCTGGATGAGGCGCGCGACTCTCCTCTTCGGCTGCTCCTTCTATCGGCTGATGCATTCAGTCGATGGTATGCATCGTGTGCTGTGTTCTCACGCGACTGAGATTGGTCTGAATCAGAACGCGGATCCTTCTTTCTTCATCGGTTGATGTCGTTGGCCGATGGCATGCGTCTCGTGTTGTACCATTACGCGCTTAAGACCGGTGTGGAATAAGATGTGGGTCTTTCCTCTTTCGACTCATCCTCTTATCGGTTGACGCCTTTAGCCGATAGCGGGTGCCACGTGTCACTCCCTTAAGATGCAAAAATTTTGCTCTCAACATGCCCTAATACCATCAATAGTATAAGAGCATTACTCTCTCTCTCTCTCTCTCTCTCTCTCTATCTCTTTATATATATGTCACGCCCCGAGTTTTGAAAAGCAGGCTAATTTTTTTTTTTTTTGAAATCAGAGTTTAAATCATTTCAGGCGTGAACAGATCGCCACATGTATAGTAAATTCCCTGTCCAGATGGGACAGAGCCTTTCCTATACATGCACGGCTAAGCACTTACAGTCAATACCAGAGTAGTCTAAACTACGCATACAACATTTAGTCATTTGACAATATTTTAAACATAATGTGGAAGATAAAATATACTGGTGACGTAAGGGTCGGTACTATCGCAACAGCCTCACCAACGTATCCCGACATCCCAGCACCCGAGCGACCTGAAAAATAGTCACCCAGGGGTTGTGAGATACATCGACAGTGTATCCCAGTGGGCACGACGAGCCGAGAAATAACTAATCGTACCTACTGGATACAATAATCTGCAGATAGTAAATAGATCCATAGGTAAAGCTGAATGATCAAATAACAAGTCTACCGATAATCAAAGTATACTGAGCAATAATAGGTACTGAAATAAGCATGCTAGAACATGAAAGTATAAAAGCTATGCATCAATCACAAGAATATCAAGTACCCAATCAATATCACTATTGGTCACGAGGACCTTAGGCTCATGCCACTATCTGGCACCTATCTGGCTGACATAACCCCGCACCAACAGGTGCTGTCTGGGGGCTCACGGGTCTTTCCTCTAGACCACTTTACCGGTAAAGAACACTGTGACGGTGGCCAAACCGTCAGTGTACGTGACGTACAGCGGTGCGTGGCGATCATAGTGCTATGCTCAAGCTCGCGGTCCAACGACCGGGTAGTCGGCAACAAACCGAGGATCCCAACAGGGAAGCAGATGTCTGAATATCTCAATCAAAGGTCTATCATGCATATCTGGAATATCAAAGCATGTATAACTGGAAATAAATGCAGTGGAATATAAACAACTGGCATGATCAGACTGTAATAACAACTATACTGTGATATATGAACAGGGGAGCAAGCATATAGGCGAATAGCAGATAACGAACATTTATGAAAATAAGACAGGTATGCATAATCAGGGCTAAGTCAAGAACAGGTGTCCGACTAGACTAAAGCAACCAGAGGCCCGAAAAGATAAAGCCCGGACCGAAGATAACCCACCTGTGTGTAGGCGGACCAACGACTCCAACAGAAGGCTCGTGGGCCGGAGTCAGACTGCAAGGACCTGAATCACGAATACTAATCAGGGACGGACTCACATATTCCCCAAACCACAGACTCACACTATACAGATAGTTTAAACAGGGAACTCCCCTAACCTTTTCTAAATTGCATGTTATATATATATTAAAACTCACTAATTAAGCCACTTTGCTAAAATCGATACTCGATCGGAGCCATAATTACTTCACACTTCCGGAAAGGCGGATTTGGCACCGGAAGCCACCGACTTGAAACGAGAACCACTGGACCAGCCAGGACAGCGTCGGGAATAACCAGAGACATGTAACATGATCCATTTATCATTCTATTACATCAAAGTACGCGAAACTCGCGCCGAAAGCCGTTAAATCGGCGATTTCGCCGATTTACTGTTCGTTAACCGATTCCCGCTTAACGAAGACCAACAGACCCCTAACAAAAAGCTTAGAGATCACATACACACTGTCCAAGATAGTCCACAAAGTCACATTTGCAACTTGGTCCCTAGTGTTCTTTAAAATTGCATAAATACACTAATTTAAACACTGTTTCGGTTCGTTCTCACAATCCGGGAGGTTTTAACCTATGCCGTAAATTACAGTAGGTAGATCTCGACGCAAGCTAACCCGTGCTCACTGGTTTGAGCAGACACGAGGCCTAAAAACACAATCGGGTCCATGATTACATAGTTCACAATAGCTTGGTTTACCACACTAGCCTAATTACTTGATCAACTCAATATAAAGCATGAGTATCATGTTTATTAGGGTCTATAGAGTCTAGGGCTTACCTCTCGTGCGACGCAGACCGGCCGGAAAGATCGCCGGAGGAAGGTGACCGAGTTGCACCTTAGCTAGAGCTCGGCTTGGCCGAGGCTGGGTCTGCTCGGGTTCTTGCTGCAACCAAGGGCAAGCAGCAGTTAGAGTACACTCACAGAGGTGGCTCGGTCGTGGCCAGACCCAACGCCGGCGGCCGGAGGCAGCGGCGACGGCCGGCGGTGGAGCTCGGGCTAGCTTCTTGGTGCAACTACCGAGGTAAGCAACCCCACGTCAAAAACTTCATGCAACATCATGAGGAACTTCTAGACAACCCTACGAACTCACCTGAGCCACCAGACGGCGACTGGGAGTGGCGACGATGGCCGGAGCACAAGCTCGGGCAAACCTTGAAGTGCTCTAATGGCGAAATCCAACCCGAGGCTCTTGAGGTCTTGCAACTTGGACCAAATGGGTCCCCTCGGTGTCGTGAAGCTTGCTGAGGTGATGGCCGGCGACTCAGGTGAGCGGCGGCGCCGGGCGGCGAGGTTTGGCCAAGACAAGATTTTGCCCGGTTCTAGGGCACGCCCGAGCGTTGCGGATCCTCAACCGATCGTCCTCAAACTTGGAGAGGATCTTGCAGTCGCCAAGAAAGTCAAATCCAACGGTCTTGATATCGAATCAACCGGTCGGCTGAAGACGGCGCTCAAGATCGGCCAAAAATGGACTTCCGACAAGAAGTCGCTCCCGCCGGCAAACGAGACGACGGCGACGGCTCAAACTTCACAGGTAAGGTCTCCTTGGTGTCAGAAAAGCTTTGATGGGGTCCAAGGGCCAATTAAAACAAAAATCTTCCAAGATCTTACCTTGCCAGAAAAAACCCAAGGAAGTAGATGACCCCGTGGCGGCGCACGTCGGAGCCCGGCGTCGGGTTCACCCTAGCTCGACGTCACGCACACCGAGGGACACCCAGTTGATGTTTGGATCAACCTAACTCCTCCTTGATGCCTCCCACGTCAACAACCTGAGAAGATGCCTTCTTTAATGGTTATCTTGGTCCTCTCCGGCGATGGAATGACGGCGGCCGGCGGCGTAACGCCCGAGGAGAGAGCAGAGGGAGACGAACGGTTTAGGTGAGGCGGCTAGAGAGCTAGGGCTACGGGTTAGGGTTGCAAGAGAACCCTAATGCATGTATATATATGCATATTGCTACAAATGCATTTTGCCCCCTCAACTCAGGATATTTAGACCTAGGTCCCTCACTGTAGCTTAATTTCGCGATTAGGACCCTCTCCACAAATTTGCACAAAAATCAGAGCATAAAATATGGGGTCCTTTGTGTAAATTACTGCATTTTTTGCTTTTTTCACATTTTTCGTGGCATTCGAGTCGCCAAACGGAAAAACGGACACCACCACGACGTCCGGCTCGACGAAACCTATCAAGTAGCGTATTTGATTCCTCAGTTTAGTGCCCCTAAAAATGTTTACTACAAGAAAATAGATCTTTTGTGGCCAATATTTTGTGGCGAATTAATGAACTCTACTATATTAACCTTTTTTGTGGCTACTTTCAACGTTTCCTCACTATTAATCTTAACTCAAATTTTCATATACATACCGTAGGAATTTAGTAATGAGCGCCGCTAATTTGATGCAGTATTTGCGGCCATCACTAGATTTTGGCCACAATAATAGTAAGAAATAATTGTGACAAATATTATCGCCACATATTTACTTTTCAATTCACCATTTGTCACCATCGATAACGTTGGGCCACTAAAATAATAATAATTAATTGTGGCGAATTTGTATGGCCACACATTTATTAAGATTTTTGTGACTATTTTCAACTTGTCTTCACTATTAATCTTAATCAGAATTTTCGTATACCTACGGTAGGGGTGTTTTAATGATCGTCACTAATTCGATGCAGTATTTGCAGCCATCACTAGATTTTGGCCACAATAATAGTAAGAAATAATTGTGACAAATATTATCGCCACATATTTACTTTTCAATTCACTATTTGTCACCATCGATAACGTTGGGCACTAAAATAATAATAATTAATTGTGGCAAATTTGTATGGCCACACATTTATTAAGATTTTCGTGGCTATTTTCAACTTGTCTTCACTATTAATCTTAATCAGAATTTTCGTATACCTACGGTAGGGGTGTTTTAATGATCGTCACTAAATCGATGCAGTATTTGCGGCCATTACTAGATTTTGGCCACAATAATAGTAAGAAATAATTATGACAAATATTATCGCCACATATTTACTTTTCAATTCACCATTTGCTCCACCGATAACGTTGGGCCACTAAAATAATCATAATTAACTGTAGCGAATTTGTATGGCCACATATTTATTAAGATTTTCGTGGCTATTTTCAACTTGTCTTCACTATTAATCTTAATCAGAATTTTCGTATACCTACGGTAGGGGTGTTTTAATGATCGTCACTAATTCGATGCATTATTTGCGGCCAACAATAAATTTTGGCCACAATAACAATAAGTAATTATTGTGGCAAATTTTGTTGCCACACATTTATCTATTCAATTCACTATTGGTAACCGTCGATAAAATTTGGCCACTTATTGTAAGACTCATGAAATTTAAATGTAAAAGAAACCTAAGTGTTTGTGTACCGATGTGCAAATTACAGTTTTCGGGACACGGTCCCCCGACTTACAGATCCGAGTTTGATCTCGATAATCTGAAATCACCAGTGCGACCGTCTCGTCGAATTGATAAAAAATGGTGTAAACTAATTTTCGATCTGACGGTCGAATTATCTCGAAATCAGTGAAGAGTGAAGTGGGGCCCACAACTTAAGTTGTGAATAGTAACTGTAATAGTCAGGTTTTTCTATTTTAAATAAATAGAAAGAAAAGTGAAATTCAGTCTTGGTTCGAGTTTAAAAAGTCTAAAATGACCTGACTGGTCAAACGCCGGTATGCAACTTGCACAATTTACGAAGCAAAAAGGCTATTTTTCAATCCGGACATGATCTTGAAAATCCGAGATTACCGTTGCGATCGTCTCGTCGAACTGAGCGAGATTCATATTCAGCAAATTTCGATCTGACGGTCGAATCTTCCAGAAATCAGTGAAGAAGCGGGCGAATATCGCGACCAATGTAACAGTGGCCTTGTGCACAGTACTTTAAGTGAGTTACTGTAGATGAACAGTAACCCCTAAACTCGGGACTCCCTCGGTTGCAACGTTGGCCAATTCGCTGTTCGGACTCCGAACATAGCGATCCAAGTAGTCGTTTTGATCGGTTTCATCGATCTGAACGCAATGGCGCCGACGGAATTTCCGTTTGACGATTCTAGAGTCTCGAAAAGCGTGATAAACTGTATTTTTGTACAGTAATCATGGAGCAAGGTTTTATCCGGGCGTCGTG
Source organism: Tillandsia leiboldiana (assembly GCA_029204045.2). Lineage (NCBI taxonomy): Eukaryota > Viridiplantae > Streptophyta > Magnoliopsida > Poales > Bromeliaceae > Tillandsia > Tillandsia leiboldiana. Next base: position 6,844,303 of record CM055076.1, on the reverse strand, counting down.
TCAAGAAATGAAAATCGCTACGTAATAGATTTCGTCGAGCCGGACGTCGTGGCGAAGTCCGTTTTTTGATTTGACGACTCGGATGCCTCGAAAAGCGTGAAAATTATGGAAAACACTATATTTTACACAGAGACCCTTATATTTTATGCTCCGAAATCCGTGCTGCTTTAGAGAGAAGGACCTAAGTGTGAAATAGAATTGCTGTGAAGGACTTAGGTTAAAATATCAAGTGTGGATGGGGCAGTTAGCATTTTGTTACAACCCTTTTATATACGTGTATTAGGGTTGATGAACAACCCTAATCCCTAAAGCCCTAGCCACCAGCCGCTTGCTGTGACCCATTCATCTCCCTCTAAGTGTTCCCCGACGGTTACGTCGCCAGCCGCCGCCTTCCCTCGCCGGAGATGACAAAGAAGCAAAGGAAGGCTTGATCTCGGGTTAGGCTGGAAAGGAGTCGAGTGAAGAGGCTAGGTTTGCACCAAACCTACTCTGAAGGCATCTCTGTGCCTTGGAGACCCGGGCCGAGAAGCGCTGGTGTCTAGCTCCGCCGCGCGACGCCGGCGGGGATTTCTTCTTCTTCCTCTTTGCCGACGAGGTAAGCCTCTCTCCTCCTTGGGTTTTCTTGCGACTTGAACCCATGCAAGCATTTTCTGACGTTGATAGGGCCATCCCTGTGAAACCTCGGGCCCTCTCGTGCTCCGGTTAACCGGCGGGATAAACCAAGTCGCCGGAAACCAAATTTCGGCCAGATCTGAGCGGGGAGCTCATCCAACCATTGGAAACGAGATCGGCCATGTTGGGAAGGATTCTCTGGTTGACTGCAGCCCCTCCACAAAATTTGAGGACCATCGAACGAGAATCGGGGCCGTTCGTTGATGCCCTAGATCCGGTCGTCTTCCTCCTTGGCCGAACTTCACCGCCCGGCGCCGCCGCTGCCCGACGCCGCCGGGCATACCCCTGGCAAGCTTCACAGCACCAAGAGGGACCATTTGATCCAAGTTGGAGGGCCTCCCGTGCTTCGGGTCAGAATCCGCCATTAAAGCGCCTCGAGCTTGGCCGAGCTTCGCCGCCGCACGCCGCCGGCGCTTTCCGCCGCCGACCAGTGACCTAGGTATGTTCACTTGAGTCGTGGGAAGCTTCCTACCATGTTGCATAGGAGTTTGAATGTGGGACTTCTCCTCTCTGTAGTTGCACCTTAGAACAACCCGAGGTTGAGCTCCGGCCGCCGCCGCGCCTCTGGGCTCCAGCCATCCACCCAGGTAAGTTGTTTGGACCATAAGCATGATTTCCATCAATTTATTTTGAGACAAGAGCTGCTGGAAGAAAAGTTCTTCCAACTTGTGTTTTGGTGGGTTTTTGTTGGTGTTTCTCAGCCGCCGCCGCCTTCGGCCACCGGCGCCGGGGCTAGCCTTGTCCAGATCTCTTCTGGGACCTTCCTCTAACCAGTGCTCCACTTTACAGGTGTTTGTCACTAGGTGTTAACCCAATTGCCTCAACCCGAGCCTTGTGCTTTGGGTGGTGTTGCTCCGGCCAACTCTCCGTCCACTTTCCGGCAAGACTCAGGTGAGCACAGTCTTTCTCAGTCCCCTTTATGCATGATGCTCACAGTAGATCTCAAGTTTATCAAGTGTATCATTAATTGTAGCAACAAGTCTTTTTGGACCTTAAGAGTTAAATGGCCAACTTTGTATTTGGGCCCTGTTCTGGCCCAAGCCTGTGAGCATGAGCTTCGTCTCGTTGTAGCAGACGCGCTGAAATTTACGGCACAGTCTTTGGCCTCATGGATTTAGAGAACGAGTCGAAACCAGTTTAAAACAAAATTATTTATGCGATTTAGTGAATATTATGGGTCATGTTGCAAATGTAACTTCATGGCTGTCTTCAGACAGTGTGTACGCACCCTCCAAGCATTTCGTTAGAGGTCCGTAGGCTTTCGTTGAGCGGAAAAACGGATATCGTTCCGTAAATCGGCAAAATCGTCAGTTTACGGTTTCTGGCGCGTGTTTCGCGTACCACGGAGTAAAAGAACAGTTATTGGACACTGGTTGTTGCCTCTGGTCATCCTCGACACTGTCCTGGCTGGTTCAGTGACTTTAGTCTCTATTGAGAGAACGAGTCTCTTTGGCGTACCACGAAAGTTTCTATTGACCCTCCAGATCATAATGCTCATACTAATTACTGCTGAGAATGAGTAGATAGATTAGTCCTTGCAATATAACCTAGTGTGGACTTAGTTTTTATGGATCTTACTTTATTCTCGGGCTTCGTACCACCTTCTAACAACGAGCACGGGTTCGCTTACGTCGACTGGTGTCGACTGGTGTTTACGGTATAAGTTAAAACCTCTCGGATTGAGAGAACGAGTCGAAACAAGGGTTATTTGGGTATATTTATGCAAATTTATAAAACTCTAGGGACTAAATTGCAAATATATCTTCATGGGTGAAAGTTTTAAGTTTGATTTGAAATATAGTATTTTCAAAAAATTCAAATTAGAAATTGATTGCATTACGACAAATAATTTATACCTTATTGTTCAATTACAACTTGAGTTCTTATTTGAATCAAATAATTATAAAACTTGAGTTCAAATTTAAATCAATAAAACAAATGGTAATTCAAATTAAAAATTTATTGTATTACCACAAATAATTTATAATTGATTGTACAATTAAAACTAATGGTAATTTCGAAGTCACATCTAATAATATCTAAATATACTGCAGATATATAATATTAAGATGGATAAGACTTGGATGGATATGGATAATAGGCAAGATTCGAAATATATAACATGAGTGAATAGTTTTCTTGACTTTGCATTTGCACATGCGGCGAGAGGAGATAAAGTGTAGTGCCCTTGTTATAAATGTGTCAATGGTGCTTTTCATACTCGAGATGTTGTATTTGGGCATCTTATCTTGCATGGGATATTAAAAGATTACAAATGGTGGTCGTGCCATGGGGAAGAACACCCAGATCAGAGTAGCGAAAGCACCGATAATGATAATAGAGAGAGTGAAGAGGAGAGTAGTGATGAGATGCATGAACTTTACAAGATTTGAATCCATCTGAAAATATAATGACTCTGTGCATTTCAACTTTGAGGAACCAAATGATGTCTGCAGAAAATTTTTTACCAAATTATTAGCGAATGCAAACAAAAATTATATCCTGGATGTAAAGAGTTCTCTAAGTTGGATATATTGTAAATTTATTACAACTTAAATGCCTTCATGGTTGGAGCGATAAATCATTTACTGCGCTACTCCAATTGAAGAAAAGGGCACTTCCTTCTGGTGAAACACTTCCGAAAAATTATTATGAAGCAAAAAGTATATTCGGGATCTAGGTTTGGATTATATTAAAAATTGATGCATGTAAAAATGATTGTATTTTTTATTGGAAGAATATGAAAAATATGAAAGTTGTCCAGTATGCCAAACTTCTAGGTGGAAATATGGTGATGATGATCAAAATAGTACTCATGGTCGTAAAATGAAGAGTGGAAAACAGATTTCTGAAAAAATTTTACGTTATTTTCCTCTCATACCAAGATTACAAAGGTTGTATATGTCATCCAAGATAGTTTCTCAAATGCGATGGCATAAAGAAAAACGACATGATGATGGGATTTTATGGCATCCAACAGATTCCTTGGTATGGAAGTCGTTTGATGAATTGCATCCTTCCTTTGCTTCTGATCCACGTAATGTTCGGTAGGATTAGCAAGTGATGGCTTTAATCCTTTCGGATTGATGAGTACTTCATATAGTATATGGCCAGTTATTTTAGTTGTATACAATTTACCGCCATGGATGTGTATGAAAAGCTCTTATTTCATAATGTCTATGCTGATTCCGGTCCAACGAGCGCCAGGGGAATGATATTGATGTCTATTTACAACCATTAATAGATGAATTAAATAATTTATGGAATGTGGGAATTGAAACTTATAATGCATTTAGTAAATCTAATTTCCAGCTCCATGCTTCATTATTGTGGACTATAAATGATTTTCCAGCATATGCCAATTTATCTAGTTGGAGTACTAAAGGAGCACTGGCTTGTCCAAATTGCAATAAAAATACATGCTTTCTCGATTAAAGTATGGACGGAAGATGTGTTATATGGGACATCGGTGTTTTTTGAAACCCGATCATAAATGGCGAAAAGATAAAAAGCATTTGTGGAACGATAGAAAATCGACAAGCTCCAAAAACAAAAATTGGATAGTGATGAAATACTTGAACAGTTAAGCGAGGTTACAAATGTGAGATTTGGCAAGTTCAGAGATAAAAGAAAGCGGGGTGAGCCTACCTTAATTTACAATTGGAAAAAGAAAAGTATATTTTTTCAATTGCCTTATTGGAGAACACTTCTAATGCATCATAATCTTGATGTGATGCACATTGAGAAGAATATTCATGACAATGTTGTGGGTACACTATTTGGTATTGATAGAAAAAACAAAAAATACTTTAAACGCTCGACTTGACCTTAAAGAAATGGGAGTGCGATCTGAGTTACATCCTATAAATAATGGTGATAATTATGTTATTCCTCAACCATGTTACACTTTAACTTTAAAAGAAAGACGAGATATTTGTGATTTTCTACTTAACTTGAAAGTGCCAGATGGATATTCGTCCAATATCTCTCGATGCGTCAATAAAAAAGAAGGAAAGTTATCTGGAATGAAAACTCATGATTGTCATGTTTTTCTTCCGATCATCTAGCACCAGCTTTTCGTGGTATTTTACGGAAAGATGTATACGAACCACTAGTGGAACTAAGTGTATTGTTTAAAGAGCTATGTTCGAAGACTTTACAGTTGGATACATTAGAAAGATTGGAGGAAAATATTATAATTACACTTTGTAAATTGGAAAGGATCTTTCCACCTGCAATTTTTTATATTATGCTGCACTTGCCTATTCACCCCCCATATAAGCAAAATTGGCTGGTCCTGTGCATTATCGCTGGATGTATCCATTTGAAAGGTAATAGTGTTATTATTTTATAGTTTATAAATTTTTACTATTAATACTATCAGAAATAGAATAATTTAAGATTATTTTGTGATAGGTTTTGCGCAAGTTGAAGTCGTATGTGCGTAATAAAACACATCCAAAAGGATCTATTGCCGAAGGCTACATTGCAGAGGAATGTTTAAACTTTGTTCTAATATTTGAATAGAGTTGAGACAAAATTCAAATCGACCTGAGAGAAACTTTGAGGGTTATGAAGATCATACCTCAAAGTTATCCATTTTTCGACGAATGGAAGGCCACTTAATAATGGCAAGGGAATTTCAAGAAACTAACTCAGGAAGAATGGAATCGTGCTCAACTTTATGTCATAAAAAATTATGATGAGTTCAATCTTTCCTTGAGTAAGATTAATCAAAATAATTAATTTGAGTATTTTTTTTATTTGTTAGTTATTTATCTAAACTACTAATTATATTTCTTTGCTAATTCACATAGAGAACATCGGATAGAATTGGAAAAAGGAGGATTCTATTAATGTGACAAACAACAGGGATGCAACATTTGTTAAATGGTTTAAACAACGAGTAAGTGAATGTACTATAATTATATACTTAGTAATTCTTTTTATTAATAATTATTTAACTTTTCTATATATTTGTCTCGTAACAGGTAACACACTTATATCATGAACAGTACTGAAAACGTGAGTGTCGAACTTTTAAATTTAGCTTATGGACCAAATAAAATGGTGAATCACTATACGGGCTACATAGTCAATGGCTATAGGTTTCACACTCATAAGCGTGAGAATAGACGCCAAACTCAAGTAGCGGTGTTGGTCGTCAAAGGTGATGAGCAATCGGAGAATAGAGATTATTATGGAGTTTACAGGATATTATTGAATTGGATTATGACGAAGGAAATAAAATAATAATGTTTAAGTGTGACTGGTGGGACACTTATAATGAGGGTAGAGGTTTTAGAAGGAAGCCAATGGAATCACCCTTATTAATTTTACTCGACACTTGGCCGTCAACGAGCCTTAGCCTTAGCATGTCAATTAGTGGAACAAGTTTATTACATAGCAATAATAAAATTCTGATGGGCGGTTGGTTATCAAGACAACAACACCCGAAACTTCTATAATTTTCTATCACTGATGAAGAGTCAATTGAGATGAAGAACTTATTTTGGAACAAGTTGATATGGAAAGGAATATAACTTCTAATTCATTACCAGAATATATTGCTAGTAGTGATGATGTCATTTCTTCTTTGAGGAGAAATGATGTTGACAGTATTATTATCATAAAGATCATCAATTGTTCGAAGAAATAGAACAATTTGCATAAGATGAAACTTTAGTTGGTGAAGATGTAGAGGGGGATGAACAATGGAAGATGCCGAAGATGAATAGGATGCACGATTAATTGGTATGATATTGTCTGCGGTAAGTTGGCTTGTATACTTTTTTTTATTATATGTTCTCCTTTTATAAATTCTTCTATAAAAAAGATTTCTATCTCTATAAACTTCAATTATAATTTTTGTTCTCTCTTATTACATTGATATTTTTCTAATAATTTTCTTTTACAGATAAAATGACAGCAGAGCAAGACACGGAAAAGAGGAGTCGGGTTGTATCTCAACAGGCCACTGTACTCACAGGCATCCAACACCATCAAATTAAGAGTCTGGGGAGCATCACCCACGAATGATCTAATATACAACACCTCGAGGCAGTTCGTCTATCAACAGTTCACAGACAATGCCAGCAATGGAGTAGTGCTGGTATTAC
>CM055076.1:6802998-6837412 GCA_029204045.2 Tillandsia leiboldiana | reverse complement strand
ATTTGGTGGCAAGAAGCTTTCGACAGGGACCAACGCCTGGAGCATTTTGGCTGGCGCAGAGAGTGACTTGGCGGTTGACGAAGGGGCCAGGACTTCGAGCAGCGTCCAGACAAGAAACGCCCCGCCCCAGATAATGATGGACAGGCCAGTTCAGGGAGACCACCACGACCCCTGCGCCCCAGTCTACGGGCCGTGGGCGTCTTGATCGACGAGGACCTGGTAGATCGCAGAGGCCTCCGCAGCAGCAGTCTCGACAGTCTCGGGCGTCGTTCGGATGCATTTTCTGTAGGGGGCAGCATTCATCAATACCTGTGGCTTGAGGGAGGGTCGATGCTTCCGATGTGGGCAGCCAGGCCACATCCGACCTACGTGCCCCTTTCGGGTTTTAGTAGCACCTTCTTCAGCATTGGCCCCTACCGCATCCCAGCAGAGGTCACAGAGGCCTCAGCGGCATAGGCAGCAGCAACAGCAGGTAAGGCAGCCTCAGTCTATAGTTAGGTGCATTTTCTGCGAGGTCAGCACACTTCAGGTGCTTGTGACTTGAGGTTCGGCCGCTGTTTCAAGTGCGGACAGCCCGGGCACGTGCGAGTTACGTGTCCTTCGGGGATAACGGTGGCACCTACTTCGGCATCTGTCCCTACCACTTCCCAGCTACGACCGGAGCTTCACCGACAGATCTTCAAGGAGATCAAGTTTCATTCCCCCGCCCTTCTGGAGAGAGACAGCCGTTGTTGAGCAGTCAAGATGGCTTAGCGCAGGCAAGGATTCTGCTATGGCTGATCGAGTGGAGGCAGGTATGATTTACTTTCTGGCATAAGGACTCGTACCTCGTTTTTATAGGGGCATCTCTTTTATTGTAGAGAATGTACATCATTGCATAGGGTTAGGAATAGGACTCTCACCTTGTGCACAGAAGGTGTAGATTCCCGATTGAACTCTGCACATGGAGGAGTGCTGTTAGCCCCGCCCGATTTAGATCGAGTCCTGATTATGCCAATAGACCTATTGGACCTGAGTCAACTGAAGGACTTCGATGTGGTCCCTCGGATGGACTGGTTGGCTCGGTATTTTGCGACTATTGATTGTGCCGCAAGGGACCGTCACTTTTAGAAAGCCAGACCAGAAAATGTGGTGTATATCGGGAATGTCAGAGCGCTTTCTTTGCCTCTATGATTTCGACTTCCCGAGCGAGGCTGATGATCCGTCGAGGATGTGTAGCCTTTTTAGCTAGTGTTGTTGAGGGGCCTACGGCGGCGCCGTAACTCGGGGATATCCCTATTGCCCGCGAGTTCCCGGATGTTTCCCACCTGAGCTGTCTAGCATGCCGCCAGATAGGGAGATTGAGTTCGTGATTAACGTAGTTCCAGGAACTGCGCCAATCTCTAAGGCTCCTTACCGGATGACACCGGCTGAGCTGCGAGAGCTTAAGGCGCAACTCCAGAATTTAATGGATAAGGATTTTATTAGGCCGAGTGTATCACCTTGGGGTGCGCCGGTGCTATTCGTATAGAAGATGGGTCACTCCGACTATGTGTGGATTATAGAGAATTAAATAAAGTGACCATCAAGAACAAGTACCCTTTGCCGCGCATCGATGATCTCTTTGATCAGCTGCAAGGGTCTTGCGTCTTCTCTAAGATAGATTTGCAGTCCGTTTACCACCAGTTGAAGGTGAAGGTCGTAGATATTCCGAAACGGCATTTTGATCACGGTATGGGCATTATGAATTTACAGTTATGCCTTTTGGGCTAACTAATGACCCTGCCGCATTCATGGATTTATGAACCGGATCTTCCGACTATACTTGGATCGATTCGTAGTAGTATTCATTGATGATATCTTGATTTACTCCCGAAGTGATATTGAGCATGAGGAGCACTTAAAGTTGTGCTGCAACTCTTGCGAGAAAAAAAAAAAAAGTTGTATGCCAAGCTGCAAAGTGCGAGTTTTGGCTTCGGGAGGTAGTCTTCTTGGGCCATGTGATTTCTGCCGCAGGTATGGCAGTGGACCCAGCGAAGATTGAGGCGGTTCGGGATTGGCCCACCCAACGACGGTTTCTGAGGTACGTAGCTTTATGGGTTTAGCTGGGTATTACCGTCGGTTTGTGGAAGGCTTGCGAAGCTTCCACACCCCTCACTCGCTTGACGCGTAAGGGAGTGAAGTTTATCTGGAGTGAGGACTGTCAAAAGAGCTTTGAGGAGCTGAAGAATAAACTGATGACCGCTCCTATCCTTCCCTTCCTGTTATGGGAAAAGATATGTGATCTATAGTGATGCATCACACAGCGGACTTGGTTGTGTGCTGATGCAGGAAGGAGGGTAATGCTTACGCATCAAGGCAACTCAAGGATTATGAGAAGAATTATCCTACCCATGACTTGGAGCTTGCTGCTGTAGTGTTTGCACTGAAGCTTTGGCGTCATTATCTATATGGGGAGCATTGTGAATTACTGCATTTTTTGCTTTTTTCACATTTTTCGTGGCATTCGAGTCGCCAAAACGGAAAAACGGACACCACCACGACGTCCGGCTCGACGAAACCTATCAAGTAGCGTATTTGATTCCTCAGTTAGTGCCCCTAAAAATGTTTACTACAAGAAAATAGATCTTTTGTGGCCAATATTTTGTGGCGAATTAATGAACTCTACTATATTAACCTTTTTGTGGCTACTTTCAACGTTTCCTCACTATTAATCTTAACTCAAATTTTCATATACATACCGTAGGAATTTAGTAATGAGCGCCGCTAATTTGATGCAGTATTTGCGGCCATCACTAGATTTTGGCCACAATAATAGTAAGAAATATTGTGACAAATATTATCGCCACATATTTACTTTTCAATTCACCATTTGTCACCATCGATAACGTTGGGCCACTAAAATAATAATGATTAATTGTGGCGAATTTGTATGGCCACACATTTATTAGATTTTTGTGACTATTTTCAACTTGTCTTCACTATTAATCTTAATCAGAATTTTCGTATACCTACGGTAGGGTGTTTTTAATGATCGTCACTAATTCGATGCAGTATTTGCAGCCATCACTAGATTTTGGCCACAATAATAGTAAGAAATAATTGTGACAAATATTATCGCCACATATTTACTTGTCAATTCACTATTTGTCACCATCGATAACGTTGGGCACTAAATAATAATAATTATGGTGGCAAATTTGTATGGCCACACATTTATTAAGATTTTCGTGGCTATTTTCAACTTGTCTTCACTATTAATCTTAATCAGAATTTTCGTATACCATACGGTAGGGGTGTTTAATGATCGTCACTAAATCGATGCAGTATTTGCGGCCATTACTAGATTTTGGCCACAAAATAGTAAGAACTAATTATGACACATATTATCGCCACATATTTACTTTTCAATTCACCATTTGTGCTCCACCGATAACGTTGGGCCACTACAATAATCATAATTAACCTGTAGCGAATTGTATGGCCACATATTTATTAAGATTTTCGTGGCTATTTTCAACTTGTCTTCACTATTAATCTTAATCAGAATTTTCGTATACCTACGGTAGGGGTGTTTTAATGATCGTCACTAATTCGATGCATTATTTGCGGCCAACAATAAATTTTGGCCACAATAACAATAAGTAATTATTGTGGCAAATTTTGTTGCCACACATTTATCTATTCAATTCACTATTGGTAACCGTCGATAAAATTTGGCCACTTATTGTAAGACTCATGAAATTTAAATGCAAAAGAAACCTAAGTGTTTGTGTACCGATGTGCAAATTACAGTTTTCGGGACACGGTCCCCCGACTTACAGATCCGAGTTTGATCTCGATAATCTGAAATCACCAGTGCGACCGTCTCGTCGAATTGATAAAAATGGTGTAAACTAATTTTCGATCTGACGGTCGAATTATCTCGAAATCAGTGAAGAGTGAAGTGGGGCCCACAACTTAAGTTGTGAATAGTAACTGTAATAGTCAGGTTTTTCTATTTTTAAATAAATAGAAAGAAAAGTGAAATTCAGTCTTGGTTCGAGTTTAAAAAGTCTAAAATGACCTGACTGGTCAAACGCCGGTATGCAACTTGCACAATTTACGAAGCAAAAAGGCTATTTTTCAATCCGGACATGATCTTGAAAATCCGAGATCACCGTTGCGATCGTCTCGTCGAACTGAGCGAGATTCATATTCAGCAAATTTCGATCTGACGGTCGAATCTTCCAGAAATCAGTGAAGAAGCGGGCGAATATCGCGACCAATGTAACAGTGGCCTTGTGCACAGTACTTTAAGTGAGTTACTGTAGATGAACAGTAACCCCTAAACTCGGGACTCCCTCGGTTGCAACGTTGGCCAATTCGCTGTTCGGACTCCGAACATAGCGATCCAAGTAGTCGTTTTGATCGGTTTCATCGATCTGAACGCAATGGCGCCGACGAAATTTCCGTTTGACGATTCTAGAGTCTCGAAAAGCGTGATAAACTGTATTTTTGTACAGTAATCATGGAGCAAGGTTTTATCCGGGCGTCGTGTCAAGAAATGAAAATCGCTACGTAATAGATTTCGTCGAGCCGGACGTCGTGGCGAAGTCCGTTTTTTGATTTGACGACTCGGATGCCTCGAAAAGCGTGAAAATTATGGAAAACACTATATTTTACACAGAGACCCTTATATTTTATGCTCCGAAATCCGTGCTGCTTTAGAGAGAAGGACCTAAGTGTGAAATAGAATTGCTGTGAAGGACTTAGGTTAAAATATCAAGTGTGGATGGGGCAGTTAGCATTTTGTTACAACCCTTTTATATACGTGTATTAGGGTTGATGAACAACCCTAATCCCTAAAGCCCTAGCCACCAGCCGCTTGCTGTGACCCATTCATCTCCCTCTAAGTGTTCCCCGACGGTTACGTCGCCAGCCGCCGCCTTCCCTCGCCGGAGATGACAAAGAAGCAAAGGAAGGCTTGATCTCAGGTTAGGCTGGAAAGGAGTCGAGTGAAGAGGCTAGGTTTGCACCAAACCTACTCTGAAGGCATCTCTGTGCCTTGGAGACCCGGGCCGAGAAGCGCTGGTGTCTAGCTCCGCCGCGCGACGCCGGCGGGGATTTCTTCTTCTTCCTCTTTGCCGACGAGGTAAGCCTCTCTCCTCCTTGGGTTTTCTTGCGACTTGAACCCATGCAAGCATTTTCTGACGTTGAGAGGGCCATCCCTGTGAAACCTCGGGCCCTCTCGTGCTCCGGTTAACCGGCGGGATAAACCAAGTCGCCGGAAACCAAATTTCGGCCAGATCTGAGCGGGGAGCTCATCCAACCATTGGAAACGAGATCGGCCATGTTGGGAAGGATTCTCTGGTTGACTGCAGCCCCTCCACAAAATTTGAGGACCATCGAACGAGAATCGGGGCCGTTCGTTGATGCCCTAGATCCGGTCGTCTTCCTCCTTGGCCGAACTTCACCGCCCGGCGCCGCCGCTGCCCGACGCCGCCGGGCATACCCCTGGCAAGCTTCACAGCACCAAGAGGGACCATTTGATCCAAGTTGGAGGGCCTCCCGTGCTTCGGGTCAGAATCCGCCATTAAAGCGCCTCGAGCTTGGCCGAGCTTCGCCGCCGCACGCCGCCGGCGCTTTCCGCCGCCGACCAGTGACCTAGGTATGTTCACTTGAGTCGTGGGAAGCTTCCTACCATGTTGCATAGGAGTTTGAATGTGGGACTTCTCCTCTCTGTAGTTGCACCTTAGAACAACCCGAGGTTGAGCTCCGGCCGCCGCCGCGCCTCTGGGCTCCAGCCATCCACCCAGGTAAGTTGTTTGGACCATAAGCATGATTTCCATCAATTTATTTTGAGACAAGAGCTGCTGGAAGAAAAGTTCTTCCAACTTGTGTTTTGGTGGGTTTTTGTTGGTGTTTCTCAGCCGCCGCCGCCTTCGGCCACCGGCGCCGGGGCTAGCCTTGTCCAAATCTCTTCTGGGACCTTCCTCTAACCAGTGCTCCACTTTACAGGTGTTTGTCACTAGGTGTTAACCCAATTGCCTCAACCCGAGCCTTGTGCTTTGGGTGGTGTTGCTCCGGCCAACTCTCCGTCCACTTTCCGGCAAGACTCAGGTGAGCACAGTCTTTCTCAGTCCCCTTTATGCATGATGCTCACAGTAGATCTCAAGTTTATCAAGTGTATCATTAATTGTAGCAACAAGTCTTTTTGGACCTTAAGAGTTAAATGGCCAACTTTGTATTTGGGCCCTGTTCTGGCCCAAGCCTGTGAGCATGAGCTTCGTCTCGTTGTAGCAGACGCGCTGAAATTTACGGCACAGTCTTTGGCCTCATGGATTTAGAGAACGAGTCGAAACCAGTTTAAAACAAAATTATTTATGCGATTTAGTGAATATTATGGGTCATGTTGCAAATGTAACTTCATGGCTGTCTTCAGACAGTGTGTACGCACCCTCCAAGCATTTCGTTAGAGGTCCGTAGGCTTTCGTTGAGCGGAAAACGGATATCGTTCCGTAAATCGGCAAAATCGTCAGTTTACGGTTTCTGGCGCGTGTTTCGCGTACCACGGAGTAAAAGAACAGTTATTGGACACTGGTTGTTGCCTCTGGTCATCCTCGACACTGTCCTGGCTGGTCCAGTGACTTTAGTCTCTATTGAGAGAACGAGTCTCTTTGGCGTACCACGAAAGTTTCTATTGACCCTCCAGATCATAATGCTCATACTAATTACTGCTGAGAATGAGTAGATAGATTAGTCTTGCAATATAACCTAGTGTGGACTTAGTTTTTATGGATCTTACTTTATTCTCGGGCTTCGTACCACCTTCTAACAACGAGCACGGGTTCGCTTACGTCGACTGGTGTCGACTGGTGTTTACGGTATAAGTTAAAACCTCTCGGATTGAGAGAACGAGTCGAAACAAGGGTTATTTGGGTATATTTATGCAAATTTATAAAACTCTAGGGACTAAATTGCAAATATATCTTCATGGGTGAAAGTTTTAAGTTTGATTTGAAATATAGTATTTTCAAAAAATTCAAATTAGAAATTGATTGCATTACGACAAATAATTTATACCTTATTGTTCAATTACAACTTGAGTTCTTATTTGAATCAAATAATTATAAAACTTGAGTTCAAATTTAAATCAAATAAAACAAATGGTAATTCAAATTAAAAATTTATTGTATTACCACAAATAATTTATAATTGATTGTACAATTAAAACTAATGGTAATTTCGAAGTCACATCTAATAATATCTAAATATACTGCAGATATATAAATATTAAGATGGATAAGACTTGGATGGATATGGATAATAGGCAAGATTCGAAATATATAACATGAGTGAATAGTTTTCTTGACTTTGCATTTGCACATGCGGCGAGAGGAGATAAAGTTTAGTGCCCTTGTTATAAATGTGTCAATGGTGCTTTTCATACTCGAGATGTTGTATTTGGGCATCTTATCTTGCATGGGATATTAAAAGATTACAAATGGTGGTCGTGCCATGGGGAAGAACACCCAGATCAGAGTAGCGAAAGCACCGATAATGATAATAGAGAGAGTGAAGAGGAGAGTAGTGATGAGATGCATGAACTTTTACAAGATTTGAATCCATCTGAAAATATAAATGACTCTGTGCATTTCAACTTGGAGGAACCAAATGAGTCTGCAAAAATTTTTTACCAATTATTAGCGGATGCAAAACAAAAATTATATCCTGGATGTAAAGAGTTCTCTAAGTTGGAATATATTGTAAATTTATTACAACTTAAATGCCTTCATGGTTGGAGCGATAAATCATTTACTGCGCTACTCCAATTGAAGAAAAGGGCACTTCCTTCTGGTGAAACACTTCCGAAAAATTATTATGAAGCAAAAAAGTATATTCGGGATCTAGGTTTGGATTATATTAAAATTGATGCATGTAAAAATGATTGTATTTTTTATTGGAAAGAATATGAAAAATATGAAAGTTGTCCAGTATGCCAAACTTCTAGGTGGAAATATGGTGATGATGATCAAAATAGTACTCATGGTCGTAAAATGAAGAGTGGAAAACAGATTTCTGAAAAAATTTTACGTTATTTTCCTCTCATACCAAGATTACAAAGGTTGTATATGTCATCCAAGATAGTTTCTCAAATGCGATGGCATAAAGAAAAACGACATGATGATGGGATTTTATGGCATCCAACAGATTCCTTGGTATGGAAGTCGTTTGATGAATTGCATCCTTCCTTTGCTTCTGATCCACGTAATGTTCGGTTAGGATTAGCAAGTGATGGCTTTAATCCTTTCGGATTGATGAGTACTTCATATAGTATATGGCCAGTTATTTTAGTTGTATACAATTTACCGCCATGGATGTGTATGAAAAGCTCTTATTTCATAATGTCTATGCTGATTCCGGGTCCACGAGCGCCAGGGAATGATATTGATGTCTATTTACAACCATTAATAGATGAATTAAATAATTTATGGAATGTGGGAATTGAAACTTATAATGCATTTAGTAAATCTAATTTCCAGCTCCATGCTTCATTATTGTGGACTATAAATGATTTTCCAGCATATGCCAATTTATCTAGTTGGAGTACTAAAGGAGCACTGGCTTGTCCAAATTGCAATAAAAATACATGCTTTCTTCGATTAAAGTATGGACGGAAGATGTGTTATATGGGACATCGGTGTTTTTTGAAACCCGATCATAAATGGCGAAAAGATAAAAAAGCATTTGATGGAACGATAGAAAATCGACAAGCTCCAAAACAAAAATTGGATAGTGATGAAATACTTGAACAGTTAAGCGAGGTTACAAATGTGAGATTTGGCAAGTTCAGAGATAAAAGAAAGCGGGGTGAGCCTACCTTAATTTACAATTGGAAAAAGAAAAGTATATTTTTTCAATTGCCTTATTGGAGAACACTTCTAATGCATCATAATCTTGATGTGATGCACATTGAGAAGAATATTCATGACAATGTTGTGGGTACACTATTTGGTATTGATAGAAAAACAAAAAATACTTTAAACGCTCGACTTGACCTTAAAGAAATGGGAGTGCGATCTGAGTTACATCCTATAAATAATGGTGATAATTATGTTATTCCTCAACCATGTTACACTTTAACTTTAAAAGAAAGACGAGATATTTGTGATTTTCTACTTAACTTGAAAGTGCCAGATGGATATTCGTCCAATATCTCTCGATGCGTCAATAAAAAAGAAGGAAAGTTATCTGGAATGAAAACTCATGATTGTCATGTTTTTCTTCACGATCATCTAGCACCAGCTTTTCGTGGTATTTTACGGAAAGATGTATACGAACCACTAGTGGAACTAAGTGTATTGTTTAAAGAGCTATGTTCGAAGACTTTACAGTTGGATACATTAGAAAGATTGGAGGAAAATATTATAATTACACTTTGTAAATTGGAAAGGATCTTTCCACCTGCAATTTTTTATATTATGCTGCACTTGCCTATTCACCCCCCATATAAAGCAAAATTGGCTGGTCCTGTGCATTATCGCTGGATGTATCCATTTGAAAGGTAATAGGTGTTATTTATTTTATAGTTTATAAATTTTTACTATTAATACTATCAGAAATAGAATAATTTAAGATTATTTTGTGATAGGTTTTTGCGCAAGTTGAAGTCGTATGTGCGTAATAAAACACATCCAAAAGGATCTATTGCCGAAGGCTACATTGCAGAGGAATGTTTAAACTTTTGTTCTAAATATTTGAATAGAGTTGAGACAAAATTCAATCGACCTGAGAGAAACTTTGAGGGTTATGAAGATCATACCTCAAAGTTATCCATTTTTCGACGAAATGGAAGGCCACTTAATAATGGCAAGGGAATTTTCAAGAAACTAACTCAGGAAGAATGGAATCGTGCTCAACTTTATGTCATAAAAAATTATGATGAAGTTCAATCTTTCCTTGAGTAAGATTAATCACAAATAATTAATTTGAGTATTTTTTTTATTTGTTAGTTATTTATCTAAACTACTAATTATATTTCTTTGCTAATTCACATAGAGAACATCGGATAGAATTGGAAAAGGAGGATTCTATTAATGTGACAAAACAACAGGATGCAACATTTGTTAAATGGTTTAAACAACGAGTAAGTGAATGTACTATAATTATATACTTAGTAATTCTTTTTTATTAATAATTATTTAACTTTTCTATATATTTGTCTCGTAACAGGTAACACACTTATATCATGAAAGTACTGAAAACGTGAGTGTCGAACTTTTAAATTTAGCTTATGGACCAAATAAAATGGTGAATCACTATACGGGCTACATAGTCAATGGCTATAGGTTTCACACTCATAAGCGTGAGAATAGACGCCAAACTCAAAGTAGCGGTGTTGTCGTCAAAGGTGATGAGCAATCGGAGAATAGAGATTATTATGGAGTTTTACAGGATATTATTGAATTGGATTATGACGAAGGAAATAAAATAATAATGTTTAAGTGTGACTGGTGGGACACTTATAATGAGGGTAGAGGTTTTAAGAAGGAAGCCAATGGAATCACCCTTATTAATTTTACTCGACACTTGGCCGTCAACGAGCCTTATGCCTTAGCATGTCAATTAGTGGAACAAGTTTATTACGTAGCAAATAATAAAAATTCTGATTGGCGGTTGGTTATCAAGACAACACCTCGAAACTTCTATAATTTTTCTATCACTGATGAAGAGTCAATTGATGATGAAGAACTTATTTTGGAACAAGTTGATATGGAAAGGAATATAACTTCTAATTCATTACCAGAATATATTGCTAGTAGTGATGATGTCATTTCTTCTTTGAGGAGAAATGATGTTGACAGTATTATTATCAATAAAGATCATCAATTGTTCGAAGAAATAGAACAAATTGCATAAGATGAAACTTTAGTTGGTGAAGATGTAGAGGGGGATGAACAAATGGAAGATGCCGAAGATGAATAGGATTGCACGATTAATTGGTATGATATTGTCTGCGGTAAGTTGGCTTGTATACTTTTTTTTATTATATGTTCTCCTTTTTATAATTCTTTCTATAAAAAATATTTCTATCTCTATAAACTTCAATTATAATTTTTGTTCTCTTAATCTACAATTGATATTTTTCTAATAATTTCTTTTACAGATAAAATGACGAGCAGAGCAAGACACGGAAATAGTAGGAGTCGGGCTGTATCTCAACAGGCCACTGTATCTCAACAGGCCAATCCAACACCATCAAATGAAGAGTCTGGGGAGCATCACCCACGAATGGAATCTAATATACAACAACCTCGAGCAGATCGTCTATCAACAGATTCACACAATGCAATCAATGGGAGTAGTGCTGGTATTACTAATTCCTTAGAGCATAGTTTCTTTCTAAAACTTATTTACATTCTTTTCAATTCCATACAAATTATTTATTTTTTGAAAATATAGCTAATATTCATATTTGTTATTTTGTAAAATAACGAATTTTATTGTTTTATGTCAGCTTCGTGTACTAATAGAAAAAGAACACGTGGAAAGATTTTGGGTATAAAGTGGGCTAAAATAAGAAAATCAGCTGAGACGACCAAACCACCGTTAAAGATTCCATCAGACCTACGACGAGTAGTTGGTGACAATGCCCAACAATTCATCACGGAGACATCTCAAATAATCAAACAACATGCGCCATTGAATGTTGATAAGTGGAGTAAAATCCCTACTTATACAATTGATAAGATGGTTCAACTTGTTCATGTAAATATTTATTAGGATTTTCTCTTTTTACTTTGTTTTAAATAAAATCTTTTATAGTTACTATATTTCTAATTATTTGTTTATTTGTTTTTGTTCTTTTTATATTTATACTACTATTTTAAAGGAAAATTTTGCCCTTCCGGACGAGGTTCATGTTCTTGGTGTTATTGTGCAACAACTTTGTCATCATTTCAATGCATGGCGTCATCGTTTGTATAAATTTCATTATAAAAAGTATAAGACTGATGAACAAAGGCGAGCGCATTGTCCGGAGGAAATTGATCAAGAGGATTGGAATTGGCTTATTAACTATTGGAACGATCCAAAGTTTAAGGTAACAAAGAATTTTATAGTTCTAAATATATATATATTTTTTTATTATATATATATATGATTTACTAACTATTTTATCAAATTAATAGCATATTAGTGAGGCAAACAATGCAACAGAAGCAAACAAACTATGGTTGCGCGTGTGGGTACAATGTCGATTGCTAGGACTATACATTATATGGTAATTTCTTCTTTCTATCTAATACCCTATTAATTTTACATTGGAGATAATTTTTCATTCTTATTTTTAAAGTGTAATTATTATCTAAAATAGTTTCTATGTTCGTTAACAGAGGAACCCTGTAGAAAACTTTACATCGGAGCAAATGATAGAGCGAGAGGAAAAGTCCGAATATATGAGGCTGTGGGAAAAGGTGAGGAGGAAGAGAGATGACAGTTGGGTTGATAAAGATGCTGAAGATGCATATGAGCGGATGAAAGAACTTCATGATGATCAATTAAAAAATTATGGAAAAAACACTCTGTCCACGGAACAAGCATATACATTAGCACTTGGTCATCGATCTAGCTACATTCGTGGTATGGGCCGAGGTCCTACTCCTATTGAAAGTGGTGGTTCTAGAGGACAAAGGATTCGTGCGCAAGTACGAGCAGAGATGGAAAAAGAAATGGCAACACGAATTCAAATTGAGGTGGAGGAGCGGATGAGCCAACGGGATAGAAAAGCTGAGGCACGAATTGCTGAAATGAATGAGCGGATGAGCCAAAAGGAGAAAGAAGCTGAGGCACGAATTGCTGAAATGCAAGCACAGATGCGTGACGAGATGAATTCTCAAATGCGTAATATGATGGAACAACTTTCACAAATGGGATTGTCTGTGCTTATTCAGCCAACATCGACAAGAAAGGTAAGATGGAGTATAAATTAGCAATATATTTTACTTTTTTGATAAAATAAATAGATAATATATATGCATAATTCTTATCATTATTCTTTTTTATTCTACAGGACTAAACCTTGGAAGCTCAATATTTCAGAGTCGGATCATCTCAAGAATTTCATTTCACTTTTAGGCTAGAATTTTTATTATCTTTATTCTAATGTAAATGATTAACTGTTAGCTTATTTTGATTATATCAGTTGAACATATATTTGATTTCTGTATTTTGTTGAACATATCTTGATTATTGTGATTGATATTATGTTTAAATTCTGATTGAGTAGTATTCAATTATTATTGTGCAGTAATAATGTGTAAAATTTATTATTTTTTTTATTTAAATTAATACTACAAATTTTCTGTGGCTAAATAATAAATAGCCACAATATATGTAATTTGAAAACTTTACCGTGACTGGAACAATATTTGGCCACAAAATGTGATGTAAATATAGTGTGGCCAAATATTGTTCCAGTCAAATAAATTTTGTGGCCACTATATTTAATTTCGCCACGATATTACATTACATTTTGTGGGCAATATTGTATTTGGCCATAAAATATGTGGCATTATGTGCGGCCATCAAATAAATTTGTCACAATACTTTCAACATTATTTGTGGCCGACTACTTAATTTCCCCACTATATTTATACTATGTTTTGTGGGCAATATTATATTTGGCCATAAAATGTGTGGCATTATGTGTGGCCATCAAATAAATTTGTCACAATATTTTCAGCATTATTTGTGGCCGACTACTTAATTTCGCCACTATATTTATACTATATTTTGTGGGCAATATTATATTTGGCCATAAAATGTGTGGTATTATGTGTGACCATCAAATAAATTTGTCACAATACTTTCAATATTATTTATGGCCGACTACTTAATTTCGCCACTATATTTACACCACGTATTGTGGCCAATTTAATATTTGGTCATAAATTATATGATGTCTTTTGTGGCCAAAAGTAATTTTGGCCACAAAATGTTAGAATATTAATTATTATTTTAATCACTATCTGTAGCCATATGGTAACTTTTTGTAGAGGAGGTTAGAAGTTTTGTGACGAATTCTATCGCCGCAAATGCAGAGTACTTTTTGTGGCGAATTATTATTTTGGCCACAATAACCTTTTATAGCAGTTCTATTGTGGCGACGTTGTGGCGAAGCTAATTTGGCCACAATAAGTATTTTGTGACCAATTTGTCTATTATTGTGGCAATTAGTTTCGCCACAATATGTAAATTTTCTTGTAGTGGTTTGGCCCATTTAATACAGTAATTTCTATTGTATGGCACGCATCCCGATGCTCCAGAGCTGTCAAATGCAAATTTCGTCAGTGCCATTGCGTTCAGAATGACGAAGTGGTTAAAATTGACTACCTGAACTGTGATGATCCGGACTCCCGCAGGAACTGTGCAACATTAAACAGTGACTGTAGGGAGCTTATCCGGTGAAGCAGAGCTTGTAGAATCGAAATTGGATATTTAATATAGGCTCTGCGCGAAAATCGGAGCAAATAGAATTTTCCGGGAGCTTTCGGCAAAATTTCGGATGAGAATTTGGTGAAATGGACGTCGTATTTGGACTCAGCGCGCGAAAACGATCGAAACGGTATATTTACTTTAATTTTTCGGCACCTCGGTACTGTTCACGCCGGAACAGTAACTCCGGCCGCCGGAATTACTGTTCCGGCGACCGGCGAGCGGCGGCGGGCGGCGGCGCACGGCGGCGGGCGGCGGCGCAGCGGCGGCACAGCGGCAGAGGGCGGCGGCGCAGGCGCGGGCGGGGGGCTCGGGTGCGCGGTCCATGGGCCTGGCGTGCACCGGGAGCACCGAATACCCCCTGTGCCACGTGGCGGCTCCCGATTGGCTGGCCGGCTTCTAGAAGCCCACGGGGACTGTGACACGTGGCACACCCGGATTGGCCGACATCTTCCGGAAGACCCGGCGCGGGGACCGGGCCCGTGCTCCACGTGGACACGTGGCGTCTTCTGAGTGGCCCTTGCACAGGCTGTTCCCTGTTTTGTGGACACGTGGCGCGTTTTGGTTGGCCCGTTTCGGTGTTTCCTGTTCGGATCCGATCCTGTGTGGAGCCTCAGCCCATTATAAATAGGGCCCCCCACCCCCCTCTCTTTGCACCTCGGTTTTCAAGCCCTTAGAGAGAGAACCAGAGAAAGTGCCCTGTACGAAATTTCTTCCTCTCTCTCTCTTCTCTCTCTCCTCCAAATCTCAGAATTTTTGAAGGTACCGTTAGTGAGTTATCTGCGACGCGGCGCACTGCGACGGTTTTCTTTTCCGCCCATTTCCCGTCGCAGTTCCGTCGAAAATTCCCTGTGTGCTAACCAGGAGGAATTTTTAGACGATTTTTGCGACAGTGCGTTCCTAAGAGGTAAGGCTTCGATTTCCATGTTGGTCACTTTGCTCCATTTCGTACTTTTGGCACGTTTCCCGAGGTCTCTTTGACCCCCCTTTTTGCTGTGGAAATTTCTGGACAGTGTCAACTTCTCCGATTTTTATCTTGGCGTAGGAGCATCAGATCAAGGTGTTTTAGGAGTCGATTTTGATCTACTCTTCGCGAGGAACGCAACCGTAATTTTTCTGGATTTTTCTGAGCACTTTATAGAGTTGAAAAACTCCTCTTTTCTCGTGCTGTTTGAAAAACAGCAAATATTGTACTTTTGGGACTTATATTGAACAGTTGTGCGCTGATTTGCAGGATTTGAGGACTGTGGACAACCAGGAGACTACCTGGGGTGTAGTTTGAGCTGCTCGAGGTGGGCGGTTGTTGCTTACCTCATTTTTGACAAGCTCACTGGGATTACTGGAACTCCCCTAAAATTTAATTGATGAGAACAATTGGGACAAACTAATATGACAATTGATGAGAACAATTGGGACAAACTAATATGACAATTGATGAGAACAATTGGGACAAACTAAATTGATGAGAACTATTGGGACTACTAACAGGACAATTGATGAGAACCGCTGGGACGAACTCTCCTAAAAATTAATATAACCCCACAGATGATATGATGACTTATATTGGGACACTGTGATTGAGACAAAGGCTATAATCTCGCATGCAAATGACTTTTATTCAGTAAATCAATCTTTTCAAATCTTTGACACTATTTTACAACTTTTAAAATAAAGACAGTTGCATGCATGCCCGGACATCAGGTAGGGCCACTATTTATTACTACACTATCATATTAAGACTTGACATGTTTTATTGCTCTCTTTTGCTTTCAGTTGCTTGTCGCTCGAGTATGAGCAGGGGTTTGGGATAGTATAGCCAAGGTTATGTTAGATTATAAACTTGTGGGGTGTTGCGGTGACCGCGGACTGTAGGCGGTCGGCCGGATGTTTATCCTTGCATCAGACTGGGGTTGAGTCTGGTCTATTTTAGGCATCAGCAGGGGATCGGGTTTTTCTCTAGTGGATGGTTTTTCCCACTTATTGAGTACTATGGCATCAGATCAGGGTTTCTTAGTGGATGGCTTTTCCCACTTTGATCATAGTCATGATCCAGTCCTGCTGTTTACGACACTTATGATACTTATTACTGAGATACTTTTACTCGTGTGGGTCGCTCCCCTCGAGTGCCACTCCGGAGTGTGTTACAGGCAGGCTTGAGTCCTTGAGACTCTCATTCCCTATCGGTGTTATGCATTGGCCAGCATACCCGATTTGGGCAGGCAAGGCGCAGCAGGCAGTACCAGTTTTACTGGTGACATAAGATTGGGTTTATTCAGGCAGGCATGTTAGATACTGAGGCATACATACAGTCATTCCTTTTGGCACTGCATTTACAGGCATGCTAGTGGTGGTTTCCCCTTTATTCAGCAGTTCTGCTTACAGCCTTACCACTTTTTCCTTTCTGGCCTCTAGTAGTCCTAGTGGGTGCGTCAGAGTTGAGGTTTTGCCCACTAGGGGAGGCTACTGGTTTATCTGGTAGTTCTCACCCCCATTATTGTTTTTCTCTTTCTTCTTCTTTATTTTGCAGAGTCGTCTGCGGGAGCTGCTAGGCTATCAGCGGCTGATAAAGGTAAGGGGATCGCTGAGTAGATAGATCTCCTGGGAGACTGAGAGCTGTAGATAGACGTTGTACCCTTCACTCAGACGGTGATATTCTCCTTTTATTTTGAGTCTGGTTTTCGCCAGCTGGATGTACTATTTTGGTGAGCTGGGAGATTATTGTACTTATTACAGCTTTATTTGTAGTTCCAGTCTGAGATACTATGTGGTTCTTCCACTTCAGCTCTGTATTATGCTCTTTTATTGTTTATATTATATCGGAGCAGGTTACCAGCGCTTCGTGTACTCGGGAAATCCCATGTGCACGGCGGATCTGTTGACGAGCCCGGGTTCCGGGGCGTGACAGATTAAGTTGGTATCAGAGCTTAGGGATAGGTCAGTTGGGACTTAGGAAACCCTAGGCTTTTGGTAGACCCTAGGATAATAGGGCGCGAGAGACGTGACATTTTGCGAAAGTCGTTGATTTATTTGTTTGACTCTTCCAAGTAAGTGAAGAGAGACCGACATACCCCATTTCTGGTGAACAGTTATGTTGGCTGCAGACAACATAAAGTCACAGAAATAGGGGAATGTCTTTGACTTTTGCTAGATTGGGTCGTGTGGAATTTTATTTTGCTGATTTGTGGCTTTTGGTGACAGTATGTCACCCCGTCGTCATTTTTCCGTCGGGGATATTTCTACCCCTTCTGAGAAGCCCGAGCAGGCGGTATCTGCTGAGCTGGGAGAACTACGGGCCTTGGTGACCCATTTGGTGGCAAGAAGCTTTCGACAGGACCAACGCCTGGAGCAGTTGCTGGCGCAGAGAGGTGACTTGGCGGTTGACGAAGGGGCCAGGACTTTCGAGCAGCGTCCAGACAAGAAACGCCCCGCCCCAGATAATGATGGACAGGCCAGTTCAGGGAGACCACCACGACCCCTGCGGCCCCAGTCTACGGGCCGTGGGCGTCTTGATCGACGAGGACCTGGTAGATCGCAGAGGCCTCCGCAGCAGCAGTCTCGACAGTCTCGGGCGTCGGTCCGATGCATTTTCTGTAGGGGGCAGCATTCATCAAATACCTGTGGCTTGAGGGAGGGTCGATGCTTCCGATGTGGGCAGCCAGGCCACATCCGACCTACGTGCCCCTTTCGGGTTTTAGTAGCACCTTCTTCAGCATTGGCCCCTACCGCATCCCAGCAGAGGTCACAGAGGCCTCAGCGGCATAGGCAGCAGCAACAGCAGGTAAGGCAGCCTCAGTCTATAGTTAGGTGCATTTTCTGCGAAGGTCAGCACACTTCAGGTGCTTGTGACTTGAGGTTCGGCCGCTGTTTCAAGTGCGGACAGCCCGGGCACGTGCGAGTTACGTGTCCTTCGGGGATAACGGTGGCACCTACTTCGGCATCTGTCCCTACCACTTCCCAGCTACGACCGGGAGCTTCACCGACAGATCTTCAAGGAGATCAAGTTTCATTCCCCCGCCCTTCTGGAGAGAGACAGCCGTTGTTGAGCAGTCAAGATGGCTTAGCGCAGGCAAGGGATTCTGCTATGGCTGATCGAGTGGAGGCAGGTATGATTTACTTTCTGGCATAAGGACTCGTACCTCGTTTTTATAGGGGCATCTCTTTTATTTGTAGAGAATGTACATCATTGCATAGGGTTAGGAATAGGACTCTCACCTTGTGCACAGAAGGTGTAGATTCCCGATTGAACTCTGCACATGGAGGAGTGCTGTTAGCCCCGCCCGATTTAGATCGAGTCCTGGATTATGCCAATAGACCTATTGGACCTGAGTCAACTGAAGGACTTCGATGTGGTCCTCGGGATGGACTGGTTGGCTCGGTATTTTGCGACTATTGATTGTGCCGCAAGGACCGTCACTTTTAGAAAGCCAGACCAGAAAATGTTGGTATATCGGGAATGTCAGAGCGCTTTCTTTGCCTCTATGATTTCGACTTCCCGAGCGAGGCTGATGATCCGTCGAGGATGTGTAGCCTTTTTAGCTAGTGTTGTTGAGGGGCCTACGGCGGCGCCGGAACTCGGGGATATCCCTATTGCCCGCGAGTTCCCGGATGTTTTACCACCTGAGCTGTCTAGCATGCCGCCAGATAGGGAGATTGAGTTCGTGATTAACGTAGTTCCAGGAACTGCGCCAATCTCTAAGGCTCCTTACCGGATGACACCGGCTGAGCTGCGAGAGCTTAAGGCGCAACTCCAGAATTTAATGGATAAGGATTTTATTAGGCCGAGTGTATCACCTTGGGGTGCGCCGGTGCTATTCGTATAGAAGATGGGTCACTCCGACTATGTGTGGATTATAGAGAATTAAATAAAGTGACCATCAAGAACAAGTACCCTTTGCCGCGCATCGATGATCTCTTTGATCAGCTGCAAGGGTCTTGCGTCTTCTCTAAGATAGATTTGCAGTCCGGTTACCACCAGTTGAAGGTGAAGGTCGTAGATATTCCGAAACGGCATTTTGATCACGGTATGGGCATTATGAATTTACAGTTATGCCTTTTGGGCTAACTAATGACCCTGCCGCATTCATGGATTTAATGAACCGGATCTTCCGACTATACTTGGATCGATTCGTAGTAGTATTCATTGATGATATCTTGATTTACTCCCGAAGTGATATTGAGCATGAGGAGCACTTAAAGGTTGTGCTGCAACTTCTGCGAGAAAAAAAAAAAAAGTTGTATGCCAAGCTGGCAAAGTGCGAGTTTTGGCTTCGGGAGGTAGTCTTCTTGGGCCATGTGATTTCTGCCGCAGGTATGGCAGTGGACCCAGCGAAGATTGAGGCGGTTCGGGATTGGCCCCGACCAACGACGGTTTCTGAGGTACGTAGCTTTATGGGTTTAGCTGGGTATTACCGTCGGTTTGTGGAAGGCTTTGCGAAGCTCTCCACACCCCTCACTCGCTTGACGCGTAAGGGAGTGAAGTTTATCTGGAGTGAGGACTGTCAAAAGAGCTTTGAGGAGCTGAAGAATAAACTGATGACCGCTCCTATCCTTTCCCTTCCTGTTATGGGAAAAGGATATGTGATCTATAGTGATGCATCACACAGCGGACTTGGTTGTGTGCTGATGCAGGAAGGGAGGGTAATTGCTTACGCATCAAGGCAACTCAAGGATTATGAGAAGAATTATCCTACCCATGACTTGGAGCTTGCTGCTGTAGTGTTTGCACTGAAGCTTTGGCGTCATTATCTATATGGGGAGCATTGTGAATTACTGCATTTTTTGCTTTTTTCACATTTTTCGTGGCATTCGAGTCGCCAAACGGAAAAACGGACACCACCACGACGTCCGGCTCGACGAAACCTATCAAGTAGCGTATTTGATTCCTCAGTTTAGTGCCCCTAAAAATGTTTACTACAAGAAAATAGATCTTTTGTGGCCAATATTTTGTGGCGAATTAATGAACTCTACTATATTAACCTTTTTGTGGCTACTTTCAACGTTTCCTCACTATTAATCTTAACTCAAATTTTCATATACATACCGTAGGAATTTAGTAATGAGCGCCGCTAATTTGATGCAGTATTTGCGGCCATCACTAGATTTTGGCCACAATAATAGTAAGAAATAATTGTGACAAATATTATCGCCACATATTTACTTTTCAATTCACCATTTGTCACCATCGATAACGTTGGGCCACTAAAATAATAATGATTAATTGTGGCGAATTTGTATGGCCACACATTTATTAAGATTTTTGTGACTATTTTCAACTTGTCTTCACTATTAATCTTAATCAGAATTTTCGTATACCTACGGTAGGGGTGTTTTAATGATCGTCACTAATTCGATGCAGTATTTGCAGCCATCACTAGATTTTGGCCACAATAATAGTAAGAAATAATTGTGACAAATATTATCGCCACATATTTACTTTTCAATTCACTATTTGTCACCATCGATAACGTTGGGCACTAAAATAATAATAATTAATTGTGGCAAATTTGTATGGCCACACATTTATTAAGATTTTCGTGGCTATTTTCAACTTGTCTTCACTATTAATCTTAATCAGAATTTTCGTATACCTACGGTAGGGGTGTTTTAATGATCGTCACTAAATCGATGCAGTATTTGCGGCCATTACTAGATTTTGGCCACAATAATAGTAAGAAATAATTATGACAAATATTATCGCCACATATTTACTTTTCAATTCACCATTTGTCTCCACCGATAACGTTGGGCCACTAAAATAATCATAATTAACTGTAGCGAATTTGTATGGCCACATATTTATTAAGATTTTCGTGGCTATTTTCAACTTGTCTTCACTATTAATCTTAATCAGAATTTTCGTATACCTACGGTAGGGGTGTTTTAATGATCGTCACTAATTCGATGCATTATTTACGGCCAACAATAAATTTTGGCCACAATAACAATAAGTAATTATTGTGGCAAATTTTGTTGCCACACATTTATCTATTCAATTCACTATTGGTAACCGTCGATAAAATTTGGCCACTTATTGTAAGACTCATGAAATTTAAATGCAAAAGAAACCTAAGTGTTTGTGTACCGATGTGCAAATTACAGTTTTCGGGACACGGTCCCCCGACTTACAGATCCGAGTTTGATCTCGATAATCTGAAATCACCAGTGCGACCGTCTCGTCGAATTGATAAAAAATGGTGTAAACTAATTTTCGATCTGACGGTCGAATTATCTCGAAATCAGTGAAGAGTGAAGTGGGGCCCACAACTTAAGTTGTGAATAGTAACTGTAATAGTCAGGTTTTTCTATTTTTAAATAAATAGAAAGAAAAGTGAAATTCAGTCTTGGTTCGAGTTTAAAAAGTCTAAAATGACCTGACTGGTCAAACGCCGGTATGCAACTTGCACAATTTACGAAGCAAAAAGGCTATTTTTCAATCCGGACATGATCTTGAAAATCCGAGATCACCGTTGCGATCGTCTCGTCGAACTGAGCGAGATTCATATTCAGCAAATTTCGATCTGACGGTCGAATCTTCCATAAATCAGTGAAGAAGCGGGCGAATATCGCGACCAATGTAACAGTGGCCTTGTGCACAGTACTTTAAGTGAGTTACTGTAGATGAACAGTAACCCCTAAACTCGGGACTCCCTCGGTTGCAACGTTGGCCAATTCGCTGTTCGGGCTCCGAACATAGCGATCCAAGTAGTCGTTTTGATCGGTTTCATCGATCTGAACGCAATGGCGCCGACGGAATTTCCGTTTGACGATTCTAGAGTCTCGAAAAGCGTGATAAACTGTATTTTTGTACAGTAATCATGGAGCAAGGTTTTATCCGGGCGTCGTGTCAAGAAATGAAAATCGCTACGTAATAGATTTCGTCGAGCCGGACGTCGTGGCGAAGTCCCTTTTTTGATTTGACGACTCGGATGCCTCGAAAAGCGTGAAAATTATGGAAAACACTATATTTTACACAGAGACCCTTATATTTTATGCTCCGAAATCCGTGCTGCTTTAGAGAGAAGGACCTAAGTGTGAAATAGAATTGCTGTGAAGGACTTAGGTTAAAATATCAAGTGTGGATGGGGCAGTTAGCATTTTGTTACAACCCTTTTATATACGTGTATTAGGGTTGATGAACAACCCTAATCCCTAAAGCCCTAGCCACCAGCCGCTTGCTGTGACCCATTCATCTCCCTCTAAGTGTTCCCCGACGGTTACGTCGCCAGCCGCCGCCTTCCCTCGCCGGAGATGACAAAGAAGCAAAGGAAGGCTTGATCTCAGGTTAGGCTGGAAAGGAGTCGAGTGAAGAGGCTAGGTTTGCACCAAACCTACTCTGAAGGCATCTCTGTGCCTTGGAGACCCGGGCCGAGAAGCGCTGGTGTCTAGCTCCGCCGCGCGACGCCGGCGGGGATTTCTTCTTCTTCCTCTTTGCCGACGAGGTAAGCCTCTCTCCTCCTTGGGTTTTCTTGCGACTTGAACCCATGCAAGCATTTTCTGACGTTGAGAGGGCCATCCCTGTGAAACCTCGGGCCCTCTCGTGCTCCGGTTAACCGGCGGGATAAACCAAGTCGCCGGAAACCAAATTTCGGCCAGATCTGAGCGGGGAGCTCATCCAACCATTGGAAACGAGATCGGCCATGTTGGGAAGGATTCTCTGGTTGACTGCAGCCCCTCCACAAAATTTGAGGACCATCGAACGAGAATCGGGGCCGTTCGTTGATGCCCTAGATCCGGTCGTCTTCCTCCTTGGCCGAACTTCACCGCCCGGCGCCGCCGCTGCCCGACGCCGCCGGGCATACCCCTGGCAAGCTTCACAGCACCAAGAGGGACCATTTGATCCAAGTTGGAGGGCCTCCCGTGCTTCGGGTCAGAATCCGCCATTAAAGCGCCTCGAGCTTGGCCGAGCTTCGCCGCCGCACGCCGCCGGCGCTTTCCGCCGCCGACCAGTGACCTAGGTATGTTCACTTGAGTCGTGGGAAGCTTCCTACCATGTTGCATAGGAGTTTGAATGTGGGACTTCTCCTCTCTGTAGTTGCACCTTAGAACAACCCGAGGTTGAGCTCCGGCCGCCGCCGCGCCTCTGGGCTCCAGCCATCCACCCAGGTAAGTTGTTTGGACCATAAGCATGATTTCCATCAATTTATTTTGAGACAAGAGCTGCTGGAAGAAAAGTTCTTCCAACTTGTGTTTTGGTGGGTTTTTGTTGGTGTTTCTCAGCCGCCGCCGCCTTCGGCCACCGGCGCCGGGGCTAGCCTTGTCCAGAATCTCTTCTGGGACCTTCCTCTAACCAGTGCTCCACTTTACAGGTGTTTGTCACTAGGTGTTAACCCAATTGCCTCAACCCGAGCCTTGTGCTTTGGGTGGTGTTGCTCCGGCCAACTCTCCGTCCACTTTCCGGCAAGACTCAGGTGAGCACAGTCTTTCTCAGTCCCCTTTATGCATGATGCTCACAGTAGATCTCAAGTTTATCAAGTGTATCATTAATTGTAGCAACAAGTCTTTTTGGACCTTAAGAGTTAAATGGCCAACTTTGTATTTGGGCCCTGTTCTGGCCCAAGCCTGTGAGCATGAGCTTCGTCTCGTTGTAGCAGACGCGCTGAAATTTACGGCACAGTCTTTGGCCTCATGGATTTAGAGAACGAGTCGAAACCAGTTTAAAACAAAATTATTTATGCGATTTAGTGAATATTATGGGTCATGTTGCAAATGTAACTTCATGGCTGTCTTCAGACAGTGTGTACGCACCCTCCAAGCATTTCGTTAGAGGTCCGTAGGCTTTCGTTGAGCGGAAAACGGATATCGTTCCGTAAATCGGCAAAATCGTCAGTTTACGGTTTCTGGCGCGTGTTTCGCGTACCACGGAGTAAAAGAACAGTTATTGGACACTGGTTGTTGCCTCTGGTCATCCTCGACACTGTCCTGGCTGGTCCAGTGACTTTAGTCTCTATTGAGAGAACGAGTCTCTTTGGCGTACCACGAAAGTTTCTATTGACCCTCCAGATCATAATGCTCATACTAATTACTGCTGAGAATGAGTAGATAGATTAGTCTTGCAATATAACCTAGTGTGGACTTAGTTTTTATGGATCTTACTTTATTCTCGGGCTTCGTACCACCTTCTAACAACGAGCACGGGTTCGCTTACGTCGACTGGTGTCGACTGGTGTTTACGGTATAAGTTAAAACCTCTCGGATTGAGAGAACGAGTCGAAACAAGGGTTATTTGGGTATATTTATGCAAATTTATAAAACTCTAGGGACTAAATTGCAAATATATCTTCATGGGTGAAAGTTTTAAGTTTGATTTGAAATATAGTATTTTCAAAAAATTCAAATTAGAAATTGATTGCATTACGACAAATAATTTATACCTTATTGTTCAATTACAACTTGAGTTCTTATTTGAATCAAATAATTATAAAACTTGAGTTCAAATTTAAATCAAATAAAACAAATGGTAATTCAAATTAAAAATTTATTGTATTACCACAAATAATTTATAATTGATTGTACAATTAAAACTAATGGTAATTTCGAAGTCACATCTAATAATATCTAAATATACTGCAGATATATAAATATTAAGATGGATAAGACTTGGATGGATATGGATAATAGGCAAGATTCGAAATATATAACATGAGTGAATAGTTTTCTTGACTTTGCATTTGCACATGCGGCGAGAGGAGATAAAGTTTAGTGCCCTTGTTATAAATGTGTCAATGGTGCTTTTCATACTCGAGATGTTGTATTTGGGCATCTTATCTTGCATGGGATATTAAAAGATTACAAATGGTGGTCGTGCCATGGGGAAGAACACCCAGATCAGAGTAGCGAAAGCACCGATAATGATAATAGAGAGAGTGAAGAGGAGAGTAGTGATGAGATGCATGAACTTTTACAAGATTTGAATCCATCTGAAAATATAAATGACTCTGTGCATTTCAACTTGGAGGAACCAAATGAGTCTGCAAAAATTTTTTACCAATTATTAGCGGATGCAAAACAAAAATTATATCCTGGATGTAAAGAGTTCTCTAAGTTGGAATATATTGTAAATTTATTACAACTTAAATGCCTTCATGGTTGGAGCGATAAATCATTTACTGCGCTACTCCAATTGAAGAAAAGGGCACTTCCTTCTGGTGAAACACTTCCGAAAAATTATTATGAAGCAAAAAAGTATATTCGGGATCTAGGTTTGGATTATATTAAAATTGATGCATGTAAAATGATTGTATTTTTTATTGGAAAGAATATGAAAAATATGAAAGTTGTCCAGTATGCCAAACTTCTAGGTGGAAATATGGTGATGATGATCAAAATAGTACTCATGGTCGTAAAATGAAGAGTGGAAAACAGATTTCTGAAAAAATTTTACGTTATTTTCCTCTCATACCAAGATTACAAAGGTTGTATATGTCATCCAAGATAGTTTCTCAAATGCGATGGCATAAAGAAAAACGACATGATGATGGGATTTTATGGCATCCAACAGATTCCTTGGTATGGAAGTCGTTTGATGAATTGCATCCTTCCTTTGCTTCTGATCCACGTAATGTTCGGTTAGGATTAGCAAGTGATGGCTTTAATCCTTTCGGATTGATGAGTACTTCATATAGTATATGGCCAGTTATTTTAGTTGTATACAATTTACCGCCATGGATGTGTATGAAAAGCTCTTATTTCATAATGTCTATGCTGATTCCGGGTCCACGAGCGCCAGGGAATGATATTGATGTCTATTTACAACCATTAATAGATGAATTAAATAATTTATGGAATGTGGGAATTGAAACTTATAATGCATTTAGTAAATCTAATTTCCAGCTCCATGCTTCATTATTGTGGACTATAAATGATTTTCCAGCATATGCCAATTTATCTAGTTGGAGTACTAAAGGAGCACTGGCTTGTCCAAATTGCAATAAAAATACATGCTTTCTTCGATTAAAGTATGGACGGAAGATGTGTTATATGGGACATCGGTGTTTTTTGAAACCCGATCATAAATGGCGAAAAGATAAAAAAGCATTTGATGGAACGATAGAAAATCGACAAGCTCCAAAACAAAAATTGGATAGTGATGAAATACTTGAACAGTTAAGCGAGGTTACAAATGTGAGATTTGGCAAGTTCAGAGATAAAAGAAAGCGGGGTGAGCCTACCTTAATTTACAATTGGAAAAAGAAAAGTATATTTTTTCAATTGCCTTATTGGAGAACACTTCTAATGCATCATAATCTTGATGTGATGCACATTGAGAAGAATATTCATGACAATGTTGTGGGTACACTATTTGGTATTGATAGAAAAACAAAAAATACTTTAAACGCTCGACTTGACCTTAAAGAAATGGGAGTGCGATCTGAGTTACATCCTATAAATAATGGTGATAATTATGTTATTCCTCAACCATGTTACACTTTAACTTTAAAAGAAAGACGAGATATTTGTGATTTTCTACTTAACTTGAAAGTGCCAGATGGATATTCGTCCAATATCTCTCGATGCGTCAATAAAAAAGAAGGAAAGTTATCTGGAATGAAAACTCATGATTGTCATGTTTTTCTTCACGATCATCTAGCACCAGCTTTTCGTGGTATTTTACGGAAAGATGTATACGAACCACTAGTGGAACTAAGTGTATTGTTTAAAGAGCTATGTTCGAAGACTTTACAGTTGGATACATTAGAAAGATTGGAGGAAAATATTATAATTACACTTTGTAAATTGGAAAGGATCTTTCCACCTGCAATTTTTATATTATGCTGCACTTGCCTATTCACCCCCCATATAAAGCAAAATTGGCTGGTCCTGTGCATTATCGCTGGATGTATCCATTTGAAAGGTAATAGGTGTTATTTATTTTATAGTTTATAAATTTTTACTATTAATACTATCAGAAATAGAATAATTTAAGATTATTTTGTGATAGGTTTTTGCGCAAGTTGAAGTCGTATGTGCGTAATAAAACACATCCAAAAGGATCTATTGCCGAAGGCTACATTGCAGAGGAATGTTTAAACTTTTGTTCTAAATATTTGAATAGAGTTGAGACAAAATTCAATCGACCTGAGAGAAACTTTGAGGGTTATGAAGATCATACCTCAAAGTTATCCATTTTTCGACGAAATGGAAGGCCACTTAATAATGGCAAGGGAATTTTCAAGAAAACTAACTCAGGAAGAATGGAATCGTGCTCAACTTTATGTCATAAAAATTATGATGAAGTTCAATCTTTCCTTGAGTAAGATTAATCACAAATAATTAATTTGAGTATTTTTTTATTTGTTAGTTATTTATCTAAACTACTAATTATATTTCTTTGCTAATTCACATAGAGAACATCGGATAGAATTGGAAAAGGAGGATTCTATTAATGTGACAAAACAACAGGATGCAACATTTGTTAAATGGTTTAAACACGAGTAAGTGAATGTACTATAATTATATACTTAGTAATTCTTTTTTATTAATAATTATTTAACTTTTCTATATATTTGTCTCGTAACAGGTACCACACTTATATCATGAAAGTACTGAAAACGTGAGTGTCGAACTTTTAAATTTAGCTTATGGACCAAATAAAATGGTGAATCACTATACGGCTACATAGTCAATGGCTATAGGTTTCACACTCATAAGCGTGAGAATAGACGCCAAACTCAAGTAGCGGTGTTGTCGTCAAAGGTGATGAGCAATCGGAGAATAGAGATTATTATGGAGTTTTACAGGATATTATTGAATTGGATTATGACGAAGGAAATAAAATAATAATGTTTAAGTGTGACCTGGTGGGACACTTATAATGAGGGTAGAGGTTTAAGAAGGAAGCCAATGGAATCACCCTTATTAATTTTACTCGACACTTGGCCGTCAACGAGCCTTATGCCTTAGCATGTCAATTAGTGGAACAAGTTTATTACGTAGCAAATAATAAAAATTCTGATTGGCGGTTGGTTATCAAGACAACACCTCGAAACTTCTATAATTTTTCTATCACTGATGAAGAGTCAATTGATGATGAAGAACTTATTTTGGAACAAGTTGATATGGAAAGGAATATAACTTCTAATTCATTACCAGAATATATTGCTAGTAGTGATGATGTCATTTCTTCTTTGAGGAGAAATGATGTTGACAGTATTATTATCAATAAAGATCATCAATTGTTCGAAGAAATAGAACAAATTGCATAAGATGAAACTTTAGTTGGTGAAGATGTAGAGGGGGATGAACAAATGGAAGATGCCGAAGATGAATAGGATTGCACGATTAATTGGTATGATATTGTCTGCGGTAAGTTGGCTTGTATACTTTTTTTATTATATGTTCTCCTTTTTATAATTCTTTCTATAAAAATATTTCTATCTCTATAAACTTCAATTATAATTTTGTTCTCTTAATCTACAATTGATATTTTCTAATAATTTCTTTTACAGATAAAATGACGAGCAGAGCAAGACACGGAAATAGTAGGAGTCGGGTTGTATCTCAACAGGCCACTGTATCTCAACAGGCCAATCCAACACCATCAAATGAGAGTCTGGGGAGCATCACCCACGAATGGAATCTAATATACAACAACCTCGAGCAGATCGTCTATCAACAGATTCACACAATGCAATCAATGGGAGTAGTGCTGGTATTACTAATTCCTTAGAGCATAGTTTCTTTCTAAAACTTATTTACATTCTTTTCAATTCCATACAAATTATTTATTTTTTGAAAATATAGCTAATATTCATATTTGTTATTTTGTAAAATAACGAATTTTATTGTTTTATGTCAGCTTCGTGTACTAATAGAAAAAGAACACGTGGAAAGATTTTGGGTATAAAGTGGGCTAAAATAAGAAAATCAGCTGAGACGACCAAACCACCGTTAAAGATTCCATCAGACCTACGACGAGTAGTTGGTGACAATGCCCAACAATTCATCACGGAGACATCTCAAATAATCAAACAACATGCGCCATTGAATGTTGATAAGTGGAGTAAAATCCCTACTTATACAATTGATAAGATGGTTCAACTTGTTCATGTAATATTTATTAGGATTTCTCTTTTTACTTTGTTTTAAATAAAATCTTTTATAGTTACTATATTTCTAATTATTGTTTATTTGTTTTTGTTCTTTTTATATTTATACTACTATTTTAAAGGAAAATTTTGCCCTTCCGGACGAGGTTCAGTTCTTGGTGTTATTGTGCAACAACTTTGTCATCATTTCAATGCATGGCGTCATCGTTTGTATAAATTTCATTATAAAAAGTATAAGACTGATGAACAAAGGCGAGCGCATTGTCCGGAGGAAATTGATCAAGAGGATTGGAATTGGCTTATTAACTATTGGAACGATCCAAAGTTTAAGGTAACAAAGAATTTTATAGTTCTAAATATATATATATTTTTTTATTATATATATATATGATTTACTAACTATTTTATCAAATTAATAGCATATTAGTGAGGCAAACAATGCAACAGAAGCAAAACAAACTATGGTTGCGCGTGTGGGTACAATGTCGATTGCTAGGACTATACATTATATGGTAATTTCTTCTTTCTATCTAATACCCTATTAATTTTACATTGGAGATAATTTTTCATTCTTATTTTTAAAGTGTAATTATTATCTAAAATAGTTTCTATGTTCGTTAACAGAGGAACCCTGTAGAAAACTTTACATCGGAGCAATGATAGAGCGAGAGGAAAAGTCCGAATATGAGGCTGTGGGAAAAGGTGAGGAGGAAGAGAGATGACAGTTGGGTTGATAAAGATGCTGAAGATGCATATGAGCGGATGAAAGAACTTCATGATGATCAATTAAAAAATTATGGAAAAAACACTCTGTCCACGGAACAAGCATATACATTAGCACTTGGTCATCGATCTAGCTACATTCGGGTATGGGCCGAGGTCCTACTCCTATTGAAAGTGGTGGTTCTAGAGGACAAAGGATTCGTGCGCAAGTACGAGCAGAGATGGAAAAAGAATGGCAAACACGAATTCAAATTGAGGTGGAGGAGCGGATGAGCCAACGGGATAGAAAAGCTGAGGCACGAATTGCTGAAATGAATGAGCGGATGAGCCAAAAGGAGAAAGAAGCTGAGGCACGAATTGCTGAAATGCAAGCACAGATGCGTGACGAGATGAATTCTCAAATGCGTAATATGATGGAACAACTTTCACCAAATGGGATTGTCTGTGCTTATTCAGCCAACAATCGACAAGAAAGGTAAGATGGAGTATAATTAGCAATATATTTTACTTTTTTGATAAAATAAATAGATAATATATATGCATAATTCTTATCATTATTCTTTTTATTCTACAGGACTAACCTTGGAAGCTCAATATTTCAGAGTCGGATCATCTCTAAGAATTTCATTTCACTTTTAGGCTAGAATTTTATTATCTTATTCTAATGTAAATGATTAACTGTTAGCTTATTTTGATTATATCAGTGAACATATATTTGATTTCTGTATTTTGTTGAACATATCTTGATTATTGTGATTGATATTATGTTTAAATTCTGATTGAGTAGTATTCAATTATTATTGTGCAGTAATAATGTGTAAAATTTATTATTTTTTTTATTTAAATTAATACTACAAATTTTCTGTGGCTAAATAATAATAGCCACAATATATGTAATTTGAAAACTTTACCGTGACTGGAACAATATTTGGCCACAAAATGTGATGTAAATATAGTGTGGCCAAATATTTGTTCCAGTCAAATAAATTTTGTGGCCACTATATTTAATTTCGCCACGATATTACATTACATTTTGTGGGCAATATTGTATTTGGCCATAAAATATGTGGCATTATGTTGCGGCCATCAAATAAATTTGTCACAATACTTTCAACATTATTTGTGGGCCGACTACTTAATTTCCCACTATATTTTATACTATGTTTTGTGGGCAATATTATATTTGGCCATAAAATGTGTGGCATTATGTGTGGCCATCAAATAAATTTGTCACAATATTTTCAGCATTATTTGTGGCCGACTACTTAATTTCGCCACTATATTTATACTATATTTTGTGGGCAATATTATATTTGGCCATAAAATGTGTGGTATTATGTGTGACCATCAAATAAATTTGTCACAATACTTTCAAATTATTTATGGCCGACTACTTAATTTCGCCACTATATTTACACCACGTATGTGGCCAATTTAATATTGGTCATAAATTATATGATGTCTTTTGTGGCCAAAAGTAATTTTGGCCACAAAATGTTAGAATATTAATTATTATTTTAATCACTATCTGTAGCCATATGGTAACTTTTGTAGAGGAGGTTAGAAGTTTTGTGACGAATTCTATCGCTGCAAATGCAGAGTACTTTTTGTGGCGAATTATTATTTTGGCCACAATAACCTTTTATAGCAGTTCTATTGTGGCGACGTTGTGGCGAAGCTAATTTGGCCACATAAGTATTTTGTGACCAATTTGTCTACTTATTGTGGCAATTAGTTTCGCCACATATGTAAATTTTCTTGTAGTGGTTTGGCCCATTTAATACAGTAATTTCTATTGTATGGCACGCATCCCGATGCTCCAGAGCTGTCAAATGCAAATTTCGTCAGTGCCATTGCGTTCAGAATGACGAAGTGGTTAAAATTGACTACCTGAACTGTGATGATCCGGACTCCCGCAGGAACTGTGCAACATTAAACAGTGACTGTAGGGAGCTTATCCGGTGAAGCAGAGCTTGTAGAATCGAAATTGGATATTTAATATAGGCTCTGCGCGAAAATCGGAGCAAATAGAATTTTCCGGGAGCTTTCGGCAAAATTTCGGATGAGAATTTGGTGAAATGGACGTCGTATTTGGACTCAGCGCGCGAAAACGATCGAAACGGTATATTTACTTTAATTTTTCGGCACCTCGGTACTGTTCACGCCGGAACAGTAACTCCGGCCGCCGGAATTACTGTTCCGGCGACCGGCGAGCGGCGGCGGGCGGCGGCGCACGGCGGCGGGCGGCGGCGCAGCGGCGGCACAGCGGCAGAGGGCGGCGGCGCAGGCGCGGGCGGGGCTCGGGTGCGCGGTCCATGGGCCTGGCGTGCACCGGGAGCACCGAATACCCCCTGTGCCACGTGGCGGCTCCCGATTGGCTGGCCGGCTTCTAGAAGCCCACGGGGACTGTGACACGTGGCACACCCGGATTGGCCGACATCTTCCGGAAGACCCGGCGCGGGGACCGGCCCGTGCTCCACGTGGACACGTGGCGTCTTCTGAGTGGCCCTTGCACAGGCTGTTCCCTGTTTTGTGGACACGTGGCGCGTTTTGGTTGGCCCGTTTCGGTGTTTCCTGTTCGGATCCGATCCTGTGTGGAGCCTCAGCCCATTATAAATAGGGCCCCCCACCCCCTCTCTTTGCACCTCGGTTTTCAAGCCCTTAGAGAGAGAACCAGAGAAAGTGCCCTGTACGAAATTTCTTCCTCTCTCTCTCTTCTCTCTCTCCTCCAAATCTCAGAATTTTTGAAGGTACCGTTAGTGAGTTATCTGCGACGCGGCGCACTGCGACGGTTTTTCTTCCGCCCATTTCCCGTCGCAGTTCCGTCGAAAATTCCTGTGTGCTAACCAGGAGGAATTTTTAGACGATTTTTGCGACAGTGCGTTCCTAAGAGGTAAGGCTTCGATTTCCATGTTGGTCACTTTGCTCCATTTCGTACTTTTGGCACGTTTCCCGAGGTCTCTTTGACCCCCCTTTTTGCTGTGGAAATTTCTGGACAGTGTCAACTTCTCCGATTTTTATCTTGGCGTAGGAGCATCAGATCAAGGTGTTTTAGGAGTCGATTTTGATCTACTCTTCGCGAGGAACGCAACCGTATTTTTCTGGATTTTTCTGAGCACTTTATAGAGTTGAAAAACTCCTCTTTTCTCGTGCTGTTTGAAAAACAGCAAATATTGTACTTTTGGCTTATATTGAACAGTTGTGCGCTGATTTGCAGGATTTGAGGACTGTGGACAACCAGGAGACTACCTGGGGTGTAGTTTGAGCTGCTCGAGGTGGGCGGTTGTGCTTACCTCATTTTTGACAAGCTCACTGGGATTACTGGAACTCCCCTAAAATTTAATTGATGAGAACAATTGGGACAAACTAATATGACAATTGATGAGAACAATTGGGACAAACTAATATGACAATTGATGAGAACAATTGGGACAAACTAAATTGATGAGAACTATTGGGACTACTAACAGGACAATTGATGAAACCGCTGGGACGAACTCTCCTAAAAATTAATATAACCCCACAGATGATATGATGACTTATATTGGGACACTGTGATTGAGACAAAGGCTATAATCTCGCATGCAAATGACTTTTATTCAGTAAATCAATCTTTTCAAATCTTTGACACTATTTTACAACTTTTAAAATAAGACAGTTGCATGCATGCCCGACATCAGGTAGGGCCACTATTTATTACTACACTATCATATTAAGACTTGACATGTTTTATTGCTCTCTTTTGCTTTCAGTTGCTTGTCGCTCGAGTATGAGCAGGGTTTGGGATAGTATAGCCAAGTTATTTAGATTATAAACTTGTGGGGGTTGCGGTGACCGCGGACTGTAGGCGGTCGGGGGTATGTTTTCCTTGCATCAGACTGGGGTTGAGTCTGTCTATTTAGGCATCAGCAGGGGATCGGGTTTTTCTCTAGTGGATGGTTTTTCCCACTTATTGAGTACTATGGCATCAGATCAGGGTTTCTTAGTGGATGGCTTTTTCCCACTTTGATCAGAGTCATGATCCAGTCCTGCTGTTTACGACACTTATGATACTTATTACTGAGATACTTTTACTCGTGTGGGTCGCTCCCCTCGAGTGCCACTCCGGAGTGTGTTACAGGCAGGCTTGAGTCCTTGAGACTCTCATTCCCTATCGGTGTTATGCATTGGCCAGCATACCCGATTTGGGA
>CM055076.1:6708636-6802898 GCA_029204045.2 Tillandsia leiboldiana | reverse complement strand
TGATTTTTATCAACCAAATGGTTTCTTCCAAGCATGTAGGGGTCGCCGGAGTCGGTTCATGTTGATTGGACAAAGGCATTAGCCCTTCGAGGCTTGGATATAAAACTTGGTTTCAACGTTTCCTAAAAAGCAACTAAAATCTTGACATATGGATTTCTTCCAGATCAAAGGGCTTCGCAGTAAGAAATGTCACCTTCCTATAAATTAACCACCCGAGATGATTCGAGTGGTCTGGGTTCTAAAGGTCTGCATCTTTTTGGGACGAGAAAACGAGAGGCTATGCCTAAAGCCGTTCTTGTTGATTGGATTGTAGGTTCTAGTCTTCGGGGTTCCGGACCTTCCTCGGGTGTGGATGCGCTGTTGGCCTGTAGCGGCAGTTGTTCGCCAGTGGATGCGACTTTGTGCTATGAGTGGTAGAGTGTGATCTATGAGGTTGTTTCTTCTGATGTGTTGTGGAGGTTCTCCCACTTAGCTTTGAGGATTTGGGTGTCTGGCAGATCGGTCGTGGAAGTTCCTCCGACTCAGCCATTCTGTCGTGCTTGATCAGATTGAGTCGTGGAGGTTCTCCGATTAGTGTTGAGTCGAGGTTCTTTTCCGACTGAGTTGTGTTTGAGCTTGGAGTTACCGATCTGTTGACGTGGATCATAGCCTGATGAGCCGCATTTGGCTGACAGAGATACTTACCGAGATACTTACAGAGATACTTGAGATGGGTTACTTGACTCGAGGGGGCGTACCCTCGAGTGGCCACCGGAGTAGGCGAGGCAGGGTTGGGTACCGGCGTGAGATGAGCTTTTCTTTTGCGACTTGTGTTGCATTTGTCCCTTGGGGTGTGGTGTGCAGTCATGGACGTCCTACGTAGTCCGCCTCCGGGACGTTAACGGCAGTAGGTTGGCGCATGTGGCAGTCAGGACGTCTTACGTAAGTCCGCTCCTCCGGGACGTAACGGCAGTAGGTTGGCGCAGGCTTGACTGGGACCTGTGACGCGCAGTCAGTCAGATTGGGTGATAGAGATGAGAGTAGTTTGGATCATGTTCTTTCTGTTCCACTCCTTGAGCATCTAGGTAGAGGTCAGTAGCTGTGAGAGTTGTACTTTTCAGCTTTCCTTACAGCACTGCTTCGTGACTTTATGCCTCTAGTGGATTTAGTAGGGCAGACCGTCGGGTGTTGGCGGCCGCCCAATGAGAATATTGGGACGTAGTTCCACACCCCGTCGTGGTGTCTTTCCCACAGGAACGTTACTTGGTCCTGTGTTCCGTTGATGCCCTTTGAACCGAGCGAGGGAGTCGCAGCTTAGTTCCTACCCGTCGTTGGAGTGTAGCGGTACCCTTCAGAGGAGAGCTTCAGTAGATGCGTTATGTTATTTCCCTTTGAGAGACTGTTGTAGTGAGCTTGTTGTATTGAGCCTGTACAGCTGATGTATTTATTGGAGATACCTCACGGTTGTAGTTCTGAGTTTGTATATGAGGATATTGTATGAGTATCTTTTGGGGAGACGGACATTGTGTTATTTCCAGTTGTACGGTGATGATTTAGTTACAGCAGACTTTTTATCTTTAGCTCTGATATCTGTGGAGGTAGTACTTCTCTGCAGGTAGGACGCTTCGCCTATGCGGGTTTGGCATAGGCGGCGGATCTGTTGGCGAGCCGGGTCGCGTTTCGACCCGGGGCGTGACCGATTAGAGTGGTATCAGAGCCTAGGTTGTAGGTCTTGAGGACTTAGACACTCCTAGATGTGGTTGGACATTAGGATGACTGTGAGAGTCGTGACTTTTAGCGAGCGTCCTGATCGAGTTTTGTAACTCTCTCCATGAGACGGGATAGTGATTGGCATGTTATGCTCCTAAGCGCATGTTGGCTGCAGACAACATAATGCTGTGGAATTGATAAATGTCTTAGACTTTCGCTGGATTGGGTCGTATGGTTGTTGGGTCCTGATGTTTGTTATTGTGCAGTGGTCTTACGGTGCTTGTGAGAGTAGTGCAGTGAGAGAATGCGCTTTGCATCGATTAGTAACCGAGCAGCGGGAGGAGAGCTATCGAGCAGAGCGGACCCAAGAGTTATGGATCCAGATGGCACAGGTCGGAGCTGTCCGATGCTCAGGAGGAGGCCATGGGAAACGTTTGATTGCGGGGAGCTGAGAGCACAGTTAATTACAGTACCGCTGAGTGTCCTCCAGTACTCTCTTCCTATGCAGTGGTATCT
Source organism: Tillandsia leiboldiana (assembly GCA_029204045.2). Taxonomy (NCBI): domain Eukaryota; kingdom Viridiplantae; phylum Streptophyta; class Magnoliopsida; order Poales; family Bromeliaceae; genus Tillandsia; species Tillandsia leiboldiana. The sequence goes on along the minus strand of CM055076.1, from coordinate 6,800,693 downwards.
TCAGTTGTCCAGTGGGCCGATGGAGCGAGCAGCCCCCTCCGCGCCGACGAGAGTGACGAGGCACCGAGGCAGGGTGCGGATAGTGGATGTAGCTGAGCTTCGGGACATCATGATCGATGAGCCAGTCCCGCAGTCTGAACCATCCCGATCATAGGTTTGAGTGGAGCCTTGTAGGCAGATTGGGGTGGCTGGTGATGGAGAGGCTCTCGGAGAGCCTCCATGTGCTAGGGAGTTATACAGTTGTCGAACTGCACGCCCAGGTCTCGAGGGACGAGGCGATTAGGATATGTTTGACGGGGAATGGTTTGCGCCAGGATACCTTTCAGTATAGTTGGTCCCTTCGTTTTGAATATTGACGCTTCGATGGGTAGGCATTGTGTGTGGAGCATGACGCTGCAGTTTCTTTGGATAGGATCGGCCGCCAGAGGCGAGTTCTGGATATCGGCGCTTGGCGTCGGGTGATGGAGGAAGATGACGGCAGAGGCATTTCTCATCTCGTACTGGATGGCGAATTTTTCGAGATGCCAGAGCGGGGGGACACGCCTGGCAGCATCAGCATCTAGACAGGAGTAGCGCACACGGTAGCGTGGATTTGTTATTGCGGATGACTTATCGTCGCCTCAATGTGAGCGAGACAGAGTTGTGACTCCCTTGTGGTTTATGTCTATGCAGTTGAGCCGCGAGTTAAAGGGTGGACTTATTGGTAATTATGGCGTCGGCGTTTTCGACCTAGTGCTTGGGTTTTGGTTGGCACAGTGCCACAGGATGTTAGACTGCGGGAGGTGAGGACTTTGACCTTTGCGAGGCAGACGAGAGGAGAATTGGTTGTTGAGGTCGTTAGAGCACAATGGTTATAGCGACTGTGTGAGAGGTGCTTACGGCGGCACCGGGATACCAAAGATATCTCTGTTGCCACGAGATTCGGGTGTGATTTCACCGAGCTGTGATAATGCCGCCGGTAGGGAGATGAGAGATGAGTTTGGCGTGGTTCGGGAACCGCGCCACCCTCGCAGCACCTCATGGATATTGCCAGTAGAGCTGTGAGAGCTGATGGCGCAGTTGCAGGATTGATGGATCGAGGGGTCGTTTGACCAGTGCCACGCCGTTGATATACGGTGGTGTGCCACATCGTGGATACACGATTGTGAGGGCCCTTTATGGGTCGAGGTAGACAGGTCCAGTATTATTCTGGACCTTTTGAGGAATTATACTACGGCAGTGTACGATTGATGCAGGTATCAGTTTGGAATCTTACGGCTGAGTATTCGCCCAAGATGGTGTCAGGTCACGGGAGGGGCATTATGGTTTAGTAAGGCCATTGGATTGATTATACGCCCTACCTCTTTTGGTTTGAGGAATTGTGCTCCAGCTGTACTGATTGCTTTGGTAACTAGATCCTCCAGGGATATTATGATCTACTCCCTGAGCAGCTGGGAGCATGAGGAGCACTGGTGGATGGGTACCATGCTGTGTGGTGTAAGCTGTATGCCAGTTATTGAGATCAATGTTTTAGCTTAGAAGCTTCCTTCTTGGTCACATTGTGTTAGCCATAGGGCGGCGGTGGAATTCGGCCAATGGGATGCTATTTGAGTTTGGCTGAGATCACTTTTATTTGTTGGGTGGGGAGGAGTTTTTTTGGATTGGCAGTGCAGGAGAGCATGGGCGAATGGAGATGTGACTGGTACTAGCGCCGATCTGCAGCTTTGCCAGAGATGGGGGAGGACCGTGTCAGTGATGCCTCATAGTGGCGTGGAGTTACCATTGGGTTATTTTGAGCATTTTGTATCACCCGCTAGGGCCACTGTGTGGCGGATTCCCTGGAACCGGAGAGCTATTTGGGGTTGAGTTTGATGATTCCGTTGCTGGCGCTGGGTGGACCGTTGCGGAAAGGGCTCGAGGTTGTGTCCTGAGGGCCCTTTTGACGGTAGACTGCGGTGAAGCAGTACACTGCGATGGTCAGGGATCCGAGGGTTTGAGCGAGACCCTAGCCAATTAGGGCTCTTTCGCGGGACGACCGTAGGGGATGTTTCGGTTAAACGCGGTTGAGCTGGCACTAGGGAGCGGTTTCTGGGGTGATTATCATGGTTGTTCTCTCTTTTCCCCCAGCCTTTTCCTTCCACGTCTCAGCTCAGGAGTGTTAGGCTTGTGGATTCCTCGCCCGTGTGACTCGTTTCCTTTGAGATAGGCGAGTACTTGTGGTACGGGGATGCCGTTGGCAAATTCTGGCTCATGAGATGAGAGAATTATGCAATTTGGTCCATGCCGTCCGGTTGGTTGTGTTGTGGGCTAATCACGGGGAGTGACAGGTGACTTGAGAGCTGGGACGGCGTGTGTTATGTACCTACCCTGGTTTGTGGCACCTTTGGTTGAGCTAGGTTTCGGGGACGAAACTTTCTTTTAGTGGGGGAGGATGTGGTGACCCAGATCTCCGCAGGGCTTCTAAAGTGCGATTAGCAGCTTCTGGAGGCCTATGTGGCATGTCGACGGTGTTTCTGCACCAATTGGACTCAAGTGATGGACTTCGGGTGTATACTGGATCACGTGAGTGATCGGAGGACCCGTCGGATGTTTTGATGTGGTTTCGCGCGAAATGGTTATTAAAATTGGACTCAGCGCGAAATTTGAGTAAAGAACACTTCTCCGGGAATTTTCGGCAAATTTAGAAGAGGAATTTGGCAAATCGGACTTCGGATTTGGATTCAGCGCGCGAAAACGGTCAAGATGGACTATTTACTTGTATTTTTCGGAGCCCGGATGACCCGGCACGGATTTCGAGGTGTTTGGTACTGTTCCGGCCGCCGGAGGGGCGGCGGCGGCGGCGGCGGGCGGCGGAGCGCGGCGGCTGGCGGCGGCGGAGGCGCGCGGTCCACCGCGGAGGCGTGCACCCGGGGGGGCTGGCCACGTGGCGGCTCCCAGTTGGCGGGCGCAGCAGGCGCGGTCCACGGGATCGTCGCGGGTGCACGGTGGACCGGGTGCGGACACGTGGCTGATTTTGGTTGGCGGGTTCTGGTGCGCGTGGTCCACGCGACGGGAGGCGGGTGCCTCGGGGCGCGTGCCCGACGTGCGGCAGCGGGAGGCGCGGGTCGCGCACGTGGGCGCGGCGTGGGCGCGGTCGGGGGCGACGTGGGGGCGCCACGTGGCACCACGTGGTTGGTCGGGCGCAGCGGAGCACAGCACAGTGCTTGGACACGTGGCGCTGCGTGGTTCGCTGGCTCAGGTGCGCCGGGCGCGGGGGAGCAGTGCTGGGCCACGTGGCGGCCGTGAGCGTTCCGGGCGCACACAGTAACGGGCCCGGCCCGTTACTGTAGCAGCCCGGAAGTACCGGGCGCCCGAAACTTTGGGCCAAAAGTCCAAAGGTGGATTTTTCGGGCTGGGCCTATAAATAGCTGTCTTGTGGGGGAGTTTGCCCCCTTTCCCGAGCTCCCCTGCCCATGGCCCCTTAGCAATGTTGGAGATCTTCATCTTGCGCATCTTCTGGCAGAGGCCCGGATTTTTGGAAGCCGCGGCGTCGACGACTTCGGCATCGGGCGCAGTGTGGCGATTTTTCATCGGAGGCCCGTTATCGTCGCAGGTTTGATCTGAGAGGTCTACCGAGCTACTCCGTCAGTATTTTGGACGATTTCTGCGGCGTTGGAATCACGAGAGGTACGTCTTCGACTTTTGTGTTGATCATCTTGCTGGATTCAGAGTTTATGACACGGTTTTCGAGGCATTTCTAAGCCGCTGTTTTCTGGTGGAGTTTTTGGACAGCGGCCCCTTGCTGGAATTTTATCTCCGCACCCGAGTGTTGGATCGAGATGAGCCTATACACTTTTTGGATCTACTCGTCGCAAGGATTATCATTGTATTTTTTCCAGGATTTTTCTGAGTCTTGCCCGAAGGTATACTATTCCCCTTTTATCTGTGTTTGAGTTTACAGTTGTGTGGTTGTGAGTGTTTGCGCACCTGTACTGTGGAATTTGTAACTCGGCCTACGGGGCTCGGATTTGGGCGTGCAGGTACCCATTTCGAAGGTCTCGACGAGGACGCTCGCTGTGATATTTTTATTGGAATTTTTGGAGTTCGTTTTACAGGTGAAAATTTCGCATTAAGGGGACTGTTCCCAGCAGATTTGTGATGCTTGGATTTTATGGAATTAAGTGTAACTTTGGGTTGTGTTTTTGTACCCAGGAGGTATTGATCACTGTTCCTGTATTGTTGGATTGGTGGGTGTGTAGAGATATCTGTTTCTGGACTTTCTCAGCTGTGCGACTCCGGACAGTTAGCATTTTCAGGTGGGTGGCCTTGTCTCCAAGATTGATGGACTGTGCTTTAAATCTGCTATAGTAGGACTATGCATGATAGTGAAATGCTTGTGCAGCATGTTAGAATGTAGGAATTGCTATTCCTTGTATTATCTGATGGTATTGTCATCTCCTTGCTTTCTACCATCTGTAAATTATAGTTATTGGAACTTGACCTAGCACCCCGTCATGTGTTGCATGTGTAACCAGACTAGTAGAAAACCCTCACTTGGGCTAGGGTTATTTCTGCTTTAGACATCCACACTTCTACTTTCCTGGACATAGTGTTCTTCCTCGCCCGGGTAGTGGGCTGAGTGGTCAGGAGTTATCTTTTAGTGTGGGATGCATGTTACACTCGTGCTTGGGAGCAGAGTGGAGTCTGGTAGATGTAGTTGGTTGTTCTTCTGTAGAGGGAGCCGTTGGGTAGACGGCGGTCCCGAGATGTTTTATTTTTTCTTGTTTATCTGTCGTCGCTGTGTTAGTGGCAGCGGTAGATCAGTGTTAGCAGGACCTTAAACCCAGAACCTTTTTGGGACACTCATATGATTTTTATCAACCAAATGGTTTCTTCCAAGCATCGTAGGGTCGCCGGAGTCGGTTCATGTTTGATTGGACAAAGGCATTAGCCCTTCGAGGCTTGGATATAAACTTGGTTTCAACTGTTTTCCTAAAAAGAACTAAAAATCTTGAAATATGGATTTCTTACAGATCAAAGGGCTTCAGTAAGAAATGTCACCTTTTCCTATAAATTAACCACCCGAGATGATTCGAGTGGTCTGGGTTCTAAGGTCTGCATTCTTCTGGGACGAGAACAACGAGAGGCTATGCCTAAAGCCTGTTCTTGTTTGATTTGGATTGTAGGTTCTAGTCTTTCGGGGTTCCCGGACCCTTCCTCGGGTCAGTGGATGCGATGTTGCCTGTAGAGGCAGTTGTTCGCAGTGGATGCGACTTTGTGCTATGAGTTGGTAGAGTGTGATCTAGAGGTTGTTTCTCTGATTTAGTGGTGGAGATGGTTCTCCCACTTAGCTTTGAGGATCTTGGGGTTCTGGCAGATCGAGTCGTGGAAGTTTCCCGACTCAGCCATGGTCGTGCTTTATCAGATTGAGTCGTTGAGGGTTCTCCGACTTAGCTGTTTGAGTCGAGGTTCTTTTTTCCGACTGAGTTGTGTTTGAGCTTGGAGTTACCGATCTGTTTGATCGTGGATCATAGCCTGCATGAGCCGCATTTGGCTTGACAGAGATACTTTACAGAGATACTTTACAGAGATACTTGAGATGGGTTACTTTGACTCGAGCGGGTCGCTCCCCTCGAGGGCCACTCCGGAGTAGGCGAGGCCGGTTGTGTACCGGCGTGAGATTGAGCTTTTCTTTTGCGACTTGTCGTTGCATTTGTCCCTCTGGCTGTGCTGGTGTTGGCAGTCATGGACGTCCTACGTAAGTCCGCTCCTCCGGGACGTAACGGCAGTAGGTTGGCGCATGTTGGCAGTCATGGACGTCCTACGTAAGTCCGCTCCTCCGGGACGTAACGGCAGTAGGTTGGCGCAGGCTTGACTGGACCTGATGAGGCAGTCAGTTCAGATTGGGTGATCAGAGATGAGAGTTAGTTGTGGCATCATGTTCTTTCTGTTCCACTCCTTGAGCATCTAGGTAGAGGCATAGTAGCTGTAGAGTTTACTTTTCCAGCTTTCCTTACAGCACTGCTTATGTTACTTTATGCCTCTAGTGGACTTAGTGGGCAGACCGTCGGCTTGTTGGCGGCACCCACTGAGAACTACTTGGGACGTAGTTCTCACACCCGTCGTGGTGTCTTTTCCTACAGGAACTTCTACTCTGGTTCCTGTTGTTCCTGTTGCTGATCCTTCTGACCGAGCGAGGGAGTCGCGAGCTAGTTCCCTACCCGTCGTTGGAGTGTAGCGGTACCCCTTCAGAGGAGAGCTTCAGTAGATTAGTTATTTTATTTTCCTCCTTTGAGAGACTGTTGTAGTGAGGATTGTTGTATTGAGAGCCTGTACACTGATGTATTTATTGGAGATACCTCCCGGTTGAGTTCTGAGTTTGTATATGAGGATATTGTATGATTATCTTTTTGGGAGACGGACATTGTTGTATTATTTCCAGTTGTACGGTGATTGATTTAGTTACAGCAGACTTTTTATTTTTAGCTCTGATATCTGTTTAGCTGTAGTACTTCTCTTGCAGGTAGGACGCTTCGCCTATGCGGGTTTGGCATAGGTGGCGGATCTGTTGGCGAGCCGGGTCGCAGTTTCGACCCCGGGGCGTGACAAAGGGGAGGGAGAGGGCGATTCGTGGGGGGGTTTTTCGTGGTGCGCGAGCGCGCCGTTGACCCCGTGGAGTGCACAAGGTGTTCCAAGGAGCTGGTTTGACGCGTTGGACGGCGCGACGGGTCGAGGTAGGTCCCGTTTGTTGTTTTGCGGTATTTTTGGCACCGTCTTAAGTTTCCTTTTGGATTTCGGATTTGACCCCACGCCCTCTTGCGTGTTATGGACCGTGTTTTACTGTGCCGTTTTACTGCGTGGACTGTTGCTGGCGTTTTGGATGCGCCTCGTTTTGCGTGCAACCTTAAGGGAAGCGTGCTTCGTTTTGCGTGCAGATTCGAGGTACGTGCACCGTTTCGCGTGGAGGTCGTGTTGACGCGCACCGTTTTGCGTGCGGGTTTTAATGGCGTACATCGTTTTGCTTGCAGGTTTGGTGGTCGCGCATCGTTTTGCGCGCGGACTTGTAAAGTGTGCACCGTTTTGCGTGCAACTTGTTGTACGAACTCGGATTGAGGCGTGCCTTTACACTCTTTGGATCTACGAGTCGCAAGAATTACCGTCGTGTTTTCGGGGAATTTTCTGAGATTCGCCCGAAGGTATACTTCTTTCCCCTTTACTGTGCAGAGTATTACAGTTGTGTATGTTGTGGACTTTCGCGCTCACCGTGTTGTGGAATTTGTAACTCGGCCTCTGGGACTCAGATTTTGACGGGCAGGTACTCGTTTCGAAGGTCTCGACGCGGCGATCGCGACAATATTTTTGATGGATTTTTCAGAGTCCATTCTGTAGGTGAAAATTGCACATCTTCGGGGCTGGTTTCAGCAGATGGTGTATACTTGGATATTTTAGCATAAAGTGTAACTTTGGACATTTTGTTGTACCCAGGAGGTTTCGCGAGTGTTTTGGAACACTGCTAGGGAGCCGCGGTTTGCGCGACATGTACCGTGGATACGGGTTCAGCGGATTGTGCGAGCAAGTGGCCACGCTCTTCACCGACCCCAGGTTTGCCTTGGATTGAGCACTTCAGGTGGGTAGGCTTAATTTGGTAACTGTATAAGGTTTTTACTTTATGGTGAATGTAAGTGTACTTGTGGGGATGTCACCCCTCTATGACTGATAGCAGGCATATTTGATGTACAACCGAAATGAGCGAGAGGTAAGCAAGGAATGGCCTACTTGGGGGAGATTGGTATACCATAGTAGGAATACTTTAGCATGCTTTGCTAATATATGTTTCACCCACTTTTATCGTTTCTGAGGACAAAAGCATGTTTGTATGGACATGTAGTTAGGCCATCTTTTACTGCTGCACTACTTTTGGAACTTGACTTAGGAGAAACCATGCTTTTCCTTTCTCCTTCTTTGTTAGTCAGGTGGTCAGTGTTGCTCGGGTTCGAGCAGGGGTGTCACGCCCCGGGTGGAAACCAGAACCCAGGGTCGCCAACAGATCCGCCGTACACACGGAATTTTCCATGTACACGAAGCATCGGTAACCTGCTCAGATATAAGATGTACAATAAAAGAGCATAATACAGAGCTGAACTAAAAAGAACTACATAATATCTCAGACTGAAAAAGAAATAAAAACTATAAAAATACAATAAACTCCCAGCTCACCAAAATAATACACCCAGCTGGCCAAAGCCAGACCCAAAATAAAAGTAAACTACTACAGTCTGAGTAAAAGGGGTGCAATATCTGTCTAACAGCAGCTCTCAGCCTCACAGGAGATCTATCTACTCAGCGATCCCCTTACCTCGATCAGCTGCCGATGGTCCAGCAGCTCCCGCAGAAGACTCTGCAAAACAAAGGGAAGAAGAAGAAGAAACAACAATGGGGGTGAGAACCACTAGTAAACCAGTAGCCTCCCCCTGTGGGTAAAGCCTCAAACTCCGACGTACCCACTAAGTCTACCAGAGGCAAAGGAAAATGTAAAGTGGTAAGGTAAATAAGCTGTTGAAACAGGAAAACTATCACTAGTATGCCTCTAAATGTAGTGCCAAAGAGTATGACTGTATGTATGCATCAGAAATAGTATCTGTCCAAATAAACCCAATCTAGCCACCAGTAAAAACTGGTACCGCCTGCTGCCACTCTCATCATCGGGCAAGTATAGCCGCGCCGATGTGATAGCAAAACTGTCCATAACTGTCTGACCCCAGCCTCCGGAGGGGAACTCGAGGGGAGCGACCCACACGAGGAAAGCATCACCGGGCAATAACCGCGCCGGTGTGATAAGTATCAAAAGTAGGACTGAATCATGACTATGCTCAAGTGGAACAAATCCCTCCACTAATGAAACCCCGATCCCCCAATCTGATGCAAAGATAAACATCCGGTCGACCACCCAATGTCCGCAGTCGCCGCAATACCCCATAAGTCCAAATCTGATACAATAACCAACATCTGGTCAACCGCCTAATACACGCGGTTACCACAATGCCCCACAATCCATCATCTGGTAAAATAATCAATATCTGTTCGCGGTTGCCGCAATCCCCCCACCAATCCATAATCGAGTCTAACCCATCCCAGACTCAATGGCCTCAACTACACTATCCCAAACCCCTGCTCGAACTCGAGCAACATGAATCAAAAGTCCAAATGAAAAGGAGAAAGGAAACAACCATGGTTTCTCCTAAGTCAAATCCCAATATGATAGTGTAGCAATAAATAGTGGCCTATTTAGATGTCCATACAAGCATGCAAAAGTCCTCAAGAAAGATAAAAGAAAGTGGATCAAATAGTAGCCCCACATGTGTATCAAATAATCGCTCCGCATAGATATAACCATCATGCCAAAATCACTAACCAATTACACATGTCTATGATCCCTGATCCATAATAAATCATCAAAGAAGTACCCGCATATAAATATGTCATCCTGTTCCATTTAATCAACCTTCACACAAATCTATGTGCTAACATGGCATGCTAACATATCGCCATCATAGTATATCAATCCCACAAAATAGGCCAATGATTAATCAGGATCATTTATTTAAGCATGCTTTTCAATGGGGTGCCAAATAAATTAGGGGTCTCTCTAATAGTCCTAGTGAGTAAATCGCAGTAAGAGGTAAGCAACAACCACCCACCTGGCACGCAAATCCACACCCAAAAATCCTTCTCGCTGTCCACAGCCCTCTAATCCCGCAACTCACTAAAAACAGTGCACAGCTGTACAGAACAATGCACCCGGTATAAATACAAGTCCCAAAAATACAGTATTTGCTATTTTTCCAAATAGCTCGAAAAAATAGGGATTTTCACCTCTGTACAGTGCTCCGAAAAATCCAGAAAAATTACGGTTGCGTTCCTCGCGACGAGTAGATCGAAATCGACTACTTAAACGCCTTGATCCGATATCCGTAGCCCAAGATAGAAAATCAACAAGCCCATTCTGTCCAGGAATCCCATCACAGAAAATAGGGTCAAATGATGCCTCGGGAACTGCACCAAAAACCCAAAATGAAGCAAAATGATCAACACTAAAATCAAAGCCTTACCTCTTAGGAACACACTGTCGAAGAAATCGCTGAAAAATTCCTTCTGGTTTGCTCACAGCAATTTTCCGACTGAACTGCGACGGAAAATGGGCTGAAACTGAAAATCGTCGCAGCGCGCCGCGTCGTAGATAACTCGCAGTCGGCAACTCCAAAAATTCTGAAATTTCTAGGGGAGAGAGAGGACAGAGAGGGGAACAATTTTCATATAAGCCACAAGCTCGGATTCTCTCTCTACAATTCGGAAATGGCAAAGAGAGACAGAGGTGGCTTAAATAATGGGCCAAGGAATCTTTCGGGCTCCACATGAAATCCGGCCAAAACAGGAAACACCAAAACTGACCAACCAGAATGCACCACGTGTCCTCAAAATAGGAAACAGCCATATAAGGCTATTCAGAAGCCGCCACGTGTCACCCGGGGAGCAGGCACCCGGTCCCCGCGCCGGGTCTTCCGGAACCTGTCGGCCAATCGGGTGCTGCCACGTGTCACTACCCCGCCGCCTTCTAGAAGCCGACCAACCAATCAGGAGCTGCCACGTGTCAAGGTCGATATTCCGTGCACCCGGTGCACGCCAAGCCGGTGGACCAACCCGCCTGCCCGCGCCCGCCCGCGCCTGCCCGCGCTGCCCGCGATCCTCCTCCGCCGCTGCGCCGCTCGCTCCGCCTTGCTCCGCCGCTCGCCGGTCGCCGCCGGTCCCCGGAACAGTGTTTCCGGTGGCCGGAGTTACTGTTCCTGCGTGAACAGTACTTTGGCGCCGAAAATAAGTAAATACAACATTTTGATCGTTTTCGCGCGCCGAGTCCAAATCCGCTATCCGTTTCTCCAAATTCTCATCCAAAATTTTACCGGAAGCCCCCGGAAAAGCCCACTTGATCCGATTTTCGTGCGGGGTCCATTTATGAGGTCCAATTTCGATACTACAAGCTCCATTACACAGTGTAAGCTTCCCGTAGTCACTGATAAAGCTGCAAAAACTTCTACAAAAGTCCGGATCATCACAAGGGGTCTGGGTAGTGTAGTCGGGACTTGGTGTCTGGGACAGGTTGGATTAGTTGTGGGGCTTTGCGGCAACCGCGAATATTGGGCGGTTGACCGGATATTTATTTACGCACCAGATTGGGTATCTGAATTCTCTAGTGGACAGAGTTTCCCACTATTGAGTACTTTTGCATCTGATGGAGGACCGAGGCTTTCTTTAGTGGATGGAGTTTTCCACTTATCGTTTACTTGCATCCGATTGAGGTCGGGTCTTTCTTTAGTGGATAGAGTTTCCACTTTGATCATAGTCATGATCAAAGTCCTGCTATATAGAGATACTTGTTACAGAGATACTTTACTCGTGTGGGTCGCTCCCCTCGAGTGCCACTCCGGAGTGTGCGATCGGACGGTTTAGATGCTGATCTGTTACTTACTTTTGTTTCCGATCGGACGGTTTAGATGCCGGCCTGTTACTTACTTTGGGATGCGAGCCATGTGGGCCGATCCCGCGGTTTCGAGCCATGTGTGCAGATTCCGCTGAGCAGGCAATGCCAGTTTTACTAGTGGCACCAGATTGAGGTCGTTACAGGCATTCACTTTATTGTTGCACTCGTGTCAGGGGGACCGAGTGGAGTCTAGTAGCTGTGTTTAGACTAGTGCTAGTGTTGTTGGGAACCGTTTGGGGATTGACGGTGGTCCCGAGGTCGTTGTGAGTTAGTCGACCGTTGTGCGAGAGGTTGGTGATCTTGAGACTATCTGCTCTGAGAGAGAGAGCGTGGATTTTGACTATAGCCTGCATGAGCCACTACTCGATAGCGAGTTAGTCCGTTTGGATGCCCTACGTAATTCCTGCCCGTCAGCGGGAGGTGGTCGTAGGTGGGGCGCAGGTTTGACTGGACCAGATGTGGCAGTCAGCTCGATTGGGTTGATTGTGCACTTCATGTGCTAGTGGTTGCATACCATACTTTGATTCTCCCATCTTGAGCATTTAGATGGAGGCTTGGTAGCTGTTAGGTGACATCAGCATTCTTGTTCAGTTCCCACTTCCTTGGTTATATTATGTCTCTTGAGGACTTAGTGGGCAGACCCGACGGTCTGGCGGTGGTACCCACTGAGAACTTCCTTTTTGGTGTAGTTCTCACACCCTTTGGGGGTTTTCCCCCTCCTTTTTCCTTTCTCTCCTTTATTTTGCAGAGTCTTAGCGGGTGTTGCTGATTCTGCGGTTGTTGATCGAGGCCAGGGAGTTGCGAGCTAGATCCCTACCCGTCGTTGGAGAGTAGCGGTACCCCTCTTCTGAGGAGACCTGCAGTAGATTGGCTATTTTGTTTTCCTCTTTTGAGAGACTGTTGTAATGCGGATGATATGTATTGAGAGCCTGTACACTGATGTATTTATTGGAGATATCTCCCTGTTGAGTTTTGAGCTTTGTATATGAGGATATTGTATCATTATCATTTTTGGGAGATGGACATTATTGTATTATTTCCAGTTGTACAGTGGTTGATTTTAGTTATACAGCAGATTTTCATTTATAGCTCTGATATCTGTTAGCTGTAGTACTTTTCTTGCAGGTAGGACGCTTCGCCTATGCGGGGTTTGGCATAGGTGGCGGATCTGTTGGCGAGCCTGGGTCGCAGTTTCGACCCCGGGGCGTGACAACCGGTGAGAATGGTTTTACCGATGATGGTAGCAGGAGAAGAGCAGGACCGACTCATGGCCCGTTTGAGAGAATTTTGAGAATCCAAGCTTCGGACATATGATGAGAGAAACCTGATTATTAGGTTTTTGAGAAGTGGATTCTACACATGGAGAAACTTTTTCACGACACTTTCGTGGCGGAGGGAGATCGGGTGTGGTTGGCAACACACCACCTCGAGGGTGATGCTTACCAGTGGTGGACGGACATCCGGGATGATCCCACGACGTACTTGGTCGCGATTCAAGAAGATCCTTGCAATGAAGTATTTTTCGACGAGCGCAAAAAGGCAAATGGAAAGAGATCTCTGCAACTTGAGGCAAGGAGATAAGACCATGGCGGAGTACGAGAGGGAATTTACTCGACTACTTAATCATATTCCGCACATTGTGAGGGACGACGAGGATAAGGCCCGTATGTTTGAGAACGGCCTTAAACCGTCCATCTTCAGATTGGTTCAGACCCTAAACCTCCAAACCTACCGGGAGGTTGTAGACCGCGCATTGATAGTGGAGAAAGGCGCGGAGATTGCTAAGGAAGAGATAGAAGCTCTTGATAGGACACGATGCAAGAGGTCGGCGACCGAGGGCGCAAGTCACAAGCCCTATTCGAAGAAACCGCCGAAGCACCCAAGGAGCTAATCGGGAGGACGCGGCTCATCTTCACACCGAGGAGGACCTGACCATCAGCGGCCGCCACGTTGTGTGATTTGTGGTGGACCCCATGTGCCGCCACAATGCCCGCAGCATGGAGGCAAGTACTACCTTTGTGGCCAGGAGGGCCACTTTCGATCAGAGTGCCCGCGAGGCTCGACACCAACCCCTTCTTCAGCATCAGCACCAGTTATTCCAGGACAGGTGACCCCACCCACCTACTCTCAGTCAGGGCGACCACCGGCGTCGCGACAGTACGAGAGGCCACGGCAGGCTCCGAGCGGGCGCATGTATGCGGCCCAAACTGAGGAGGCGTCAGCGGTAGAGGACGTCGTTGCAGGTATTATCTTGATTCACAGCATTCGAGTTCGAGCTTTATTTGACACTGATGCATCTCATTCATTCATTGACCGGCTGTTTGCCGAGTTGCATGGCATTGAGTTAGTTCCTACCTTGCATCCGGGACGAGTCTTAGTTCCCGATCATACTTCGGAGATTCGGACGTTTTCCCCTAGTTGCTCTGTTAGGATTGGGGATTGGATTTTGCCGGCAGATTTGTTGTCCCTCCATCGACTTGAAGAATTCGTTGTGGTTTTGGGCATGGATTGGCTCACAAGATATCATGCTACCATTGATTGTGAGAGCCGACTCATGACGTTCCGAGAACCGGGACAAGAGAAAATTGTGTTCAGAGGCTGCAAGAGTTCGCTGTTTGCGATGACTATCTTTTCCACCAGAGCAAAACAGTTGATTAGGAGTGGATGTGTCACCTACTTGGCTACCGTTGTGGATAGGAATAGTGAGACTCTGAGAGTGGAGGATATCCCGATTGTGCGAGCGTTCGCTGATGTGTTCCCGGCAGAGCTACCGGAGATGCCTCCAGATAGAGAGATCGAGTTTGTGGTAGATCTGATGTCACGCCCCGGAACCCGGGCTCGCCAACAGATCCGCCGTGTACACGGAATTTCCCGCGTACACGAAGCGCTGGTAACCTGCTCAGATATAAGATATACAATAAAAGAGCATAATACAGAGCTGAACTAAAAGGACTACATAGTAATCTCAGACTGGAAATAAGATACAAGCTGAAAATATACAATGATCTCCCAGCTCACCAAAATAATACAACCAGCTGGCTCAAGCCAGACCCAAAATAAGAGAAAAATACCACAGTCTGAGTGAAGGGTACAATATCTTGTCTAGCAGCAAATCTCAGTCTCACAGGAGATCTATCTACTCAGCGATCCCCTTACCTCGATCAGCTGCCGATGGCCTAGCAGCTCCCGCAGACGACTCTGCAAAAATAAAGGAGAAGGAAGAGAGGAACAACAATGGGGGTGAGAACTACAAGATAAACCAGTAGCCTCCCCTAGTGGGTAAAACCTCAACTCTGACGCACCCACTAGGACTACTAGAGGCAAGAAAGGAATAAGTGGTAAAGCTGTAAACAGAACTGCTGAATAAAGGGGAAACCACCACTAGCATGCCTCTAAATGCAGTGCCAAAAGGAAGGTCTGTATGTATGCATAAGTATCTAACATGCCTGCCTGAATAAACCCAATCTAGTGTCACCAGTAAAACTGGTACTGCCTGCTGTGCCTTGCCGTATCGGGTATGCTGGCCGACGCATAACACCGATGAAAAGAAGGAGTCTCAAGGACTCAAAGCTTGCCTGTCGCACACTCCGAAGCGGCACTCGAGGGGAGCGACCCACACGAGTAAAGTATCTCAGTGATAAGTATCATAAGTGCCATAAAACAGCAGGACTGGATCACGACTCTAATCAAAGTGGGAAAAACCATCCACTAAAGAGACCTGATACCCAATCTGATGCAATAGTACTCAATAAGTGGGAAAACTCCATCCACTAGAAAAAGCCCGATCCTCAATCTGATGCAAAGATCGACAAGACTCAACCTCAATCTAATGCAAAGATAAGCATCCGGTCAACCGCCTAATGTATGCGGTTACCGCAATACCCCACAAGTCTACAATCTAGTACGATCTCGACTACACTATCCCAAACCCCTGCTCATACTCGAGCAACAAGCATCTGAATGCAAAGGAGAGCAATAAAACATGTCAAGTCCCAATATGATAGTGTAGCAATAAATAGGGGCTACCTAGATGCCCAAGCAAGCATGCAATTGCGCTATTTAAAAGCTGTAGAAAGGCGTAAAATATTTATTTTAAAAAGATTGATTTACTGTACTGATATAAAAATTATTTGCATGCGAGATTATAGCCTTTGTCCCAATCACAGTGTCCCATGATAAGTTATCATATAATCTGTGGGGTCATATTAAATTTTAGGAGAGTTCATCCCAGCGGTTCTCATCAATTGTCATATAGTTCGTCCCAATGGTTCTCATCAATTGTCATATTAGTTCATCCCAATGGTTCTTATCAATTGTCATATTAGCTCGTCCCAATGGTTCTTATCAATATTTTAGGGGAGTTCTAATAATCCCAGTGAGCTTGTCAAAAATGAGGTAAGCAACAACCGCCCACCTCGAACAGCTCAAATCACACCCAGATAGTCTCCTGGCTGTCCACAGTCCCCTAAAACTGCTGTCTACCGAAAACGGTGCCCTACAGCAACACACATTGCACAGGGTGTAACTATATTATTCATAAAAATACAGCTTTTGCTGTTTTTCAAATAGCACGAAAAGAGAGGAGTTTTTCACCTCTGTATAGTGCTCAGAAAAATCCAGAAAAATTACGGTTGCGTTCCTTACGACGAGTAGATCGAAATCGACTCTTTAAACGCCTCGATCTGATGCTCCTACGCCAAGATAAAAATTGGAGAAGTCGATGCTGTCCAGAAATTTCCACAGCAAAAAGCGGGGTCAAAGAGGCCTCGGTAATCATGCCAAAAGTACGAAATGGAGCAAAGTGATCAACACGAAAATCGAAGCCTTACCTCTTAGGAACGCGCTGCCGCAAAAATCGTTCAAAAATTCCACCTGGTTAGCCCACATGTATTTTTCGACTGAACTGCGACGGGAAATGGGCCGAAAAAGAAAATCGTCGCAGTGCGCCGCGTCGCAGATAACTCACTATCGGTAACTCCAAAAATTCTGAAATTTTTAGGAGAGAGAGAGAAGAGAGAGAGAAAGAATTTTTCTTAGGGCCCAACCTCTGTTTCTCTCTCTACGGCTCAGAAATTGAGGTGAGAAAGGGAGGGGGTGGGAGATCCTATTTATAATGGGCCAAGGGAATCTTCCTCACCAGATCCCGGGCAGAACAGGAAACATCAAAATGGACCAACCAGGACGCGCCACGTTTCCACAAAACAGAAAATAGCCCGTGCAAGGGCCACTCAGATTGCGCCACGTGTCCACATGGTGCACATGCCCGGTCCCCGCGCCGGGTCTTCCGGAAAATGTCGGCCAATCAGGGCGTGCCACGTGTCACCAATCCCGTTGCCTTCTAGAATTGGCCGCCGTGGTATTTGCATTGAAGCTGTGGTGACACTACTTATACGGTGAGCATTGTGAGGTATATACCGATCATAAGAGTCTAAAATACCTCTTTACTCAGAAGATGTTGAATCTTAGGCAGCGCAGATGGTTGGAGTTTCTTAAGAATTATGATTTGACTATTCTCTACCACCCTGGTAAAGCAAATGTAGTGGCGGATGTTCTAAGTCGCAAATCGGTGGAGAACTTAGCTATGATGATCACGTCCCAACAACCATTAGCTCAGGATATAAGACGGTTGGAGTTGGAGGTTGTAGCACCCGAGACACCCATAAGATTGATAACATTGGTGTTGCAACCAACCCTTATGGAAAGGATCAAGATGAAACAAGCCCAAGATCCTAGTTTGGAAAAGATTCGAGCTACTATTGTGGATGGCCGAGCCGGTGAGTTTCATGTGGATGATCACGACGTACTTCGTTTTCGAAGTCGACTTTATGTACCGGCGGATTTGGAGATCAAAGAAGAGATCCTGGAGGAATCACACCGAGCACCTTATTCTATTCACCCGGGTGGCACCAAAATGTGTAAGGACTTAAGGTTGCTTTATTGGTGGCCCGGCATGAAGAAAGATGTTGGAAAATTTGTGGCTCAATGCTTGACATGTCAATAAGTGAAGGCCGAGCACCGACTTCCGACAGGAAAGTTGCAGAGTTTACCCATTCCCGTGTGGAAGTGGGAGAGGATCACCATGGATTTTGTTGTTGGATTGCCACGCTCTCAGGCTGGGCATGATGCTATTTGGGTGATCGTGGATAGGTTAACCAAATCTGCTCTTTTTATCCCTATCCACACTACTTGGTCAAGAGAGAAACTTGCACAAATTTACCTTGATAAGATTGTGCGATTGCACGGAGTGCCTATTTCTATAGTTTCCGATCGAGATCCGAGGTTCGCATCTCATTTTTGGAGGAGCCTTCACGAGGCCCTAGGCACGCAGTTGGATTTTAGTACAGCTTTCCACCTGTAGAGTGATAGGCAGTTTGAGCGCACCATACAGATCTTGGAGGACATGCTCAGAGCATGTGTTTTGGATTATCAGAGTGGTTGGCATCAACATCTACCGATGGCCGAGTTTGCTTATAACAATAGTTATCAAGCAAGTATCAAGATGGCGCCATTCGAGGCTCTTTATGGAAGAAAGTGCCGATCACCACTTCATTGGAGAGAGGTGGGAGAATGATTGATTTTAGGCTCCAATGTACTTCAAGAGGCCGAAGACAAGGTTCGACTAGAGCGAAAACGTTTGATTTCAGCTCAAAGTCGACAAAAGAGTTATGCGGATAAGCATCGGCGCGATTTGGAATTTCAAGTTGGAGACCATGTCTTCCTAAAGGTATCGCCGACTAGAGGAGTCAAGAGATTTGGCATCCGGGGGAAGCTAAGTCCCCGATTTATTGGACCTTTTGAGATGGATAAGTGTCGGCGCGATTTGGAATTTCAAGTTGGAGACCATATCTTCCTAAAGGTATCGCCGACTAGAGGAGTCAAGAGATTTGGCATCCGGGGAAGCTAAGTCCCCGATTTATTGGACCTTTTGAGATTTTGGAGTGTATCGGATCGGTGGCGTATCGACTTGCTCTACCGCCTAACCTATCAGGAGTGCACAATGTGTTTCATGTTTCGACGCTCCGGAAGTATGTTTTTGATCTATCTCATGTGGTGGACTTCACCCCGTTGGAACTACACGAGGACTTGAGTTTTGAGGAGCAATCGGTGAGGATTTTGGCTCGTGAGGTGAAGAAACTTCGGAATCGCGAGATACCATATGTGAAGGTACTTTGGAGCAATCACGGGGATCGCGAGGCTACTTGGGAGCTGGAGAGCGCGCTTCAGGAGCGTTTCCCTCATCTCTTTCAGCCGGAGACTTGAGATACTTGACATCTAGTTTCGCGGACGAAACTCCTTTTTAGGAGGGGTGAATGTAGTACACTGAACTTTAGCAAATTGTGAAGTTTTAGTGTGTGAAGGGTTGAATGATACCCTTTGGATGTTTTAGTAAGCTTCCGGAAGCTTTTAGAAGGTTTTCGGAGAGTTTGGGCGCAAATCGGAAATTTTCGGAAAATTTGAAAATTTGAGATTTTTGGCTTCGGGGTTCGGACCGTCTGGGGACAGTCCGGACTGTCCGCGCGAATTTGGGAATTCCATCTTCGGGGTCCAGATCGTTTTGGGTCAGCCCGGACTGTTTTGGTCTGGACAGCCCAATAAGAGATGTAATTACATTTCTTGTAGGGGGCTTTGGGATTTTGTTACTTTAGGGTTTTTAACCCTTTTATCCTCTATTTTCCTCTCATTTGGAGAGTGCAAGAGAGGGTGTTAGAGAGAGAGAGGGAGAGCTCTTCTTGGATTTCCTTCTCCAACACATCTCTCTACTTGGGTTCTTCTTCAACCTTCCCTTCTCCACCATTGGAGCTTGCTACAAGAGCTTGAAGGAAGGGAAGGGCTTGAAGAGGAAGGAAGTTTGAAGCCCTAATTCCTATCCTTTACACTTCAAGGTGGGATTTGAGCTTAAAAGAGATTTGGAACACTTCTTTTCCCTTTTCTTTTGGGATTTTTGTAGGAAACCCTAGTTTTTGGAAAACTAGGGTTTATTTGGGCCTTTTTGATTTCTAGCTTTTGGGGTGGAATTGATGGGTGTAGAACACTCTTGTAGGTTGGTTTTGAAGCTTTTCTTGTTTGGATTTCAAGATTTAACAAGATTTCTCAACTTAAGGTATTTTTCACCTATTTTCCTTATAATTTTTAAGAAATTTCGTGATTGAATTTTTGTGATGTTTTAACCCTTTGGAAACTTCTCTTAGGGCATAAGAGGAAGTGTGGGCATCTTGGTTGGGATCCTTCACAAGGATTTGGCAACTATCCGGTGGGTTTGACCTCACCGAAATGGGTGAACTCCCCCTAATTCCTATCCTTTACACTTCAAGGTGGGATTTGAGCTTAAAAGAGATTTGGAACACTTCTTTTCCCTTTTCTTTTGGGATTTTTGTAGGAAAATCTAGTTTTTGAAAAACTAGGATTTATTTGGGCCTTTTTGATTTCTAGCTTTTGGGGTGGAATTGATGGGCGTAGAACACTCTTGTAGGTTGGTTTTGAAGCTTTTCTTGTTTAGATTTCAAGATTTAGCAAAATTTCTCAACCTAAGGTATTTTTCACCTATTTTCCTTATAATTTTTAAGAAATTTCATGATTGAATTTTTGTGATGTTTTAACCCTTTGGAAACTTCTCTTATGGCATAAGAGGAAGTGTGGGCATCTTGGTTGGGATCCTTCACAAGGATTTGGCAACTATCCGGTGGGTTTGACCTTACCGAAATGGGTGAACTCTCCCTATGTCTTAGATAGACTTTTAGGGCATCATTGTTATATTAAATATGTATCGTTTGATTTATCATGATTTATGATCATCCATTTGAACCCCTTCATGTGTAGAAAATTTCATACTCTATGTAATAGAGGTAAACATTGTAGGTGCATGGGCACATTAAGTGGGGATTGAATAGAAATTTTCGTGAACTTAAGCTTTTGGATATGAATAGAGAATAACTATACATGTTATAGAATTATTGGGACATGTATTGCTTATGATCATGTATAAATGGACCTTATGATATTAATGCCATATAGTGTAGTGAGATACAAGTAGAAAACTTCTAAACTTGTACAATCAAGATGAAATAGTGAGATTCCATGTTTGAGATATGATGACAACTTGTAAATGCTTTACTCTTTCATTATGCAAGATAATGCTAATATTGTATATGAAACATTGACACTTGAGATACTATACCCCAACCTAATGGTCGATGATACTATTTCGTGTTTTAGACACTATGATTGCTATTCTGTGTTTTAGACACGATGATCGAACTTGCTTGCTTGCCGTTTGTGCTCATTCGCACATGCTTGGTAGGGCCGCTCCCTACAAGCCGGCGCTTCGGAGTTGGCCATTTGTGACATCATGATCACCGTGTGGGATTGGGTGCCGATTGGGACGCCGTTGGATAGGCATAGCTCCGTGGGGGGGGGGGGGGGGGGTGCCACCACGGGATCATGAGGCGTGGCTCAAGCTTAGACTAAAAAAAAGTCTTCAAGAGAAAAAGATTAAAGTTAACTAAACTTAACATTGAATATGAATGGAATGATCAATGATCCTGAAGCCTGCGACGGTAAATATGCAAAAATTTCGACAATCATCCGAACGACACATCAGGCAATTGCCGATGGGGCATTGATGAGACCAAAAATTTCGCCACATGAGGAAGTGACACGTGGCGTATACCATCGGCTAAAGATATTAGCCTACAGGAGAATGAATCAACAAAGAGGAACTCGTGTCTCGTTTAAGACCGGTCTCAATCGCGTAAAAGGGCAGCACACGACCTACGCCATTCGGCCAAAGTAATCAACCGATAGGAAAAGCGGCCGAAACAAGAAGATTATCGTCTCATCCGTCCAGGATCAACTTTGACTGGAGACGAGCACCAGACCGCCCTAGTCGAGCGACGAAGAAGCCGAAGTCAGAGTCAGTTTTTCGGTTGCTTGAGTCGAAGAAGGAAAAACTCTAAAAGGAAAGAGTGCGAGATTTGGGCGCAAATCTCACAATTGATTCCAAAACAGTAAGCGGCGCCCAGCATTGGAAAGCAACGAAGATCACGCTTTGACGCGTCGATAAGGGGATGAATCTGGGCAGAAAAATGACTATTATTCTATTGAGAAAAATTGACTCAAAATGAAGTAGTTTAGAAATTTACGATAATTCTTCCCAAATCACGCCGATTATTCAAATCATCGATTATACGCACGGTTCGGGAGTGTATAAATATCCGAACCATCGAAGAAAAATGGTCCTGCAATCTCGTAAGCCAGTGACCACCCCTGATTTTCATATCTTTCATATATGTATTTATTACTTTCCTAGGAGTAGATTAATTATAATTGGCTATCAATTTCCCTTATAACCCTTTCTCAAGCAATACAATTTTTAATCGGCTCCTTAGCCGTGTCAAATCTCTGTCTCTATATCCCAGTTTTGCTACTCTAGGCTGAACTCTCTCTCTCTCTCTCCCTCTCTCTCTATCTCTACATTTCGATTCGGCTAATCTAATTAAGTCGAATGGTCTTGAGAGTTTTATTGAGAAGAACCCGGCCGAGTGGATCCCTCCTTGGCCCGATCGCTTGATCCATTGGCATGCGGTGCATCACATCTCGAGGGTCACCCCACGGGGTCGATTGACGACCGAGCCCAGTCAACGATCAACGCGACATTTTCGGCTCTAACAAAAGTAAAGTCGATAATTAATATGAAATTAATTAGAAGTAAATGAAAGTGAACCTATTTGATGTTTAATGCACTAATTAATATGACAATCATTCATTAAGCTTTTAAAAAACAGTAAACAAACATCGTAACAAAGAAAGCACCAAAAAGTGTAATGCAAAGATCAAGATAGATACTGAATAAAAACCGATCAAAACACTACAATAAGTCAAAAACAATTTAAAACGTAAGACAAGTTCGGATCCAGACTTGTCGGATTTTTAATTGTCTTAGTTTGTTGCGGTCAGGAGTTGATTGTTTTGACTTTTGATCAACCTTAGATTTCTGCGTTGCATTCGTCTTCTTTGGTATTGTCTGTTGTGGCTTTGACATCTAGTTGATTAGGGGAACTCGACCCTTTTTAGTTCGTGAAGTTTGTTGAGTAAGAGTAGATGCCGGTTGAACTTTCTTTCCATTTTTCAGGTATGTTTTCTTAGTGTGACTTTTAATTCCACATTTGTGACATACTTTATCCTTCAATTTTGTTGAGACATTAGATGTAGAATTTGTAACCTTTTCAACATACTTTCTTTATACCCCAAACCAACTTTGTTTGTTTGACCCAATCCGAACATATATTCAAGTTTCTTAGATCCAGTGGAGAATTTTTGTATGTCGGATTTGAGTTGATGGACTTGTTTGGTCAAGACTTGGTTTATTTCATGAATTTTTCTTAAATTGCTCTTCTATAAAACCACCTATTCAATTGTGACTTAACCATTATTTTTGATCGGTCTAGCTCCACTTGGAGAATTCCACTGTTCTTCAACAATGATTCCCGTTCCTTCTCAAGAGCTTTAGATGAAGTCAATAGGATTTTATTTTCATTCTCAAGTTCAAGTAAACGTTTCCTTAACTTCTTATTGTATTTAGCCATTCTTCTTGATTCCTTAAACAGTTGTTGATATGCCTCAACGAATTCTTCTTCATCTAACTCCCTCTTATTCGACTCCACACCACTTGTAAATGTTTCATGCAAAATAGGAGAAGTAGAGTCAGTAATGATAGACGATAAACAAATAGCTGAAGAATGAGCCAGAGAAGTATGCGATAGTAAAGCAACAACGTCATTTTTTTTCTCGTCACTTGAGGTCGATTCATCAAAAGTTAAATCGTCCCAAATTTTTGCTTGTAAATCCTTCTTTTTATAGGATTTCTTAGTAGGACAACCCATTGAAATATAACTATAGCCTTTACATTTGTAACATTGGATTTTTCCTTCAAAATTATCTTTTTTTTTTCTTTAGAAGATTTTGCAAGCTTCTTATCTTTAGAAAATTTAGAACTCGATGATCCTTTAGATAAACTTTTCTGTTTCAAGAATGAGGTTCTATTGGTTCTATTCTTCCCAAAATTTCGACGAAATTTCCTTGTGAGACGCGCCAATTGTGTTTGAAGTCGGCTAAAGAAATTACATCGTCAGAATCCAAGCCGCTATCTTCTTCTTTAGTAGATTTGAGTGCATCACCTGTACATTTAGAAAAAGACTTGGAAGAAAAATGATCAGTAGAAAAAGTCATTTTATACGTTTGTAAAGCACCTACTAACTCCTCTACTTTCATCTCATCCGGATGCCTAATAGTTTCGATAGCAGCAACCTTCGCTCTAAAGCATTCCGGAAGAATTCGAAGAATTTTTCTTATAATTTTAGATTATGGGATCTTTTCTCCCAAATTAGCATATGTATTAATTATATCTTGAAGTCTAGTATAATAATCAGTAAAAGATTCATGCTCCTCCATCCGAATAGAGTCAAATTGGCTTGTAAATATCCGAAGTTTTTATATTTTAACTGGACTAGTACCCTCATATGTAATTTGTAATGTATCCCAAATCTCTTTTGTCATGCCTTGGATGGAAACCAGAATTCGAGCTCGCAAACAGACCCGCCGTATATGCAAAATTTTTCACGTATACGAAGCGTTCCAACAGCTCAATCATAGAGAGAGGGAGTATACAAGAGCAACATAGAGCTGAAACAAAAAACACTCAGACTAAACTATAAACATAACCAATAGTAATATACAAAAGCCATCTTTCAGAACCAAATATACAGTAATCTGAACAACTAAACTATAACAATATAATACAATACCGGGTTCACCTCTACCTCACAAAAGTAATAGGAGATCTATCTAGCTCGCGATCCCCTTATCTTGATCCGCTGGCGCCGCAACAGCCGCGGAAGACTCTATAAAAAGGAAAACAATAACGGGTGTGAGAACTACTAAAAATCAATAGTTCTCAGTGGGTATGTCATTGAAAACCTAGACCTACCCATCGAGTCTACCAGAGGCAAGAATAAGGGAAAGGCAGTAAACAGTAAAGTAAAAGTACTAAAATGAAATCTACTGTTTCTATGCCTGTAATGCTATAAGTGAACAGTAACAGGTATGGATGCATCACTGAAAAACTGCTGGGAAAATAACCCAATTCATCTGACCGGCACAATACCCGGTCCCGCCTGCACAACCATCACGTTCGGTCCCACTAACAATTGTGGATCATCGACGTGGAATCATACCCAAAGATCAATCCAACCGCCTACTGCGGAGTAGCACTCGAGGGGCACGACCCTGCTTAAGGAACATAACCAAGTCGAGTATGTAGCAGCCAAAATCCAATCTCATGCTCAAGTGAACAACTCTATCTACTATAATGCAATCCCGGCCCAAACTGATGCACACTTACAACTCAGTCCAACCGCTCAAAATCTGCGGTCGTCGAACAACTCCCGAGTCTAACAATCTGGTGTTATCCCACCCCGACTCGAGAAATACAACTACACTATCCCCAACCCATGCTCAAAGCCCGAGCGAATAAGAATCAAAAGGTAAGTAACATACAAGTTTTCTCCTATGTTTGATTCCAACATGGATAGTGTAAGCATAAAATAGGTGGCCTATCAAGATATCTAACAAGCATGTAATAGTCCTCACACAAGGTAGGTTTGATATACAACATGAACAACATATTTAAGCATGATTTGAGCAAGTACATGAAGCAAGAATCACAATACATCATGCTGAAATTGGAAGAACCAAGCAAGCATGTCGTAGTTTCGATGTACTCTAAAAAACTCACCTGAAAACGTCTCGAGCCGATATTTGATCGAGCTAAAATTTAGCGTGCACGATCCTCTGGCTCCTACCAATCCAACGAATTCGAAAACTCCCAAAAATCCCTGTCGTATTGGGCAGAAACGCAAAAACACTAGCCCAAAATTTCCAACAAATAACACATGCTAGAAAAGATAAGTAATATGGGATAAACACCCCAATAGGATGATCCAAAATAGTTTCCTAAGTTCCTCCCCAACTTAGGAACACCTAAAAATCCAAGAAATTCTTCAATCTTTAAGGTGCTGTGTAGAATCTACACTAATTCAGCAAGCAGAATTCTTCAAGATGTAGAGCTCAAATCTATCACTATCACGAGATGACACCATAAAGAAATATACTCACCAAACTCTTGAGGATGTAACCAAGATCCTAAATCATCATAAAAACCTCATAAGTACCACGAAATGACATCTCGAAGTGAAACAATACTTAAGGGTCAATAAACTCCAGCATGCAGAATTCTGGTTCATGTAGTCAAAAGAAGATCAAAATTTACTTACAATATACCTTCAAAATCCTTGAAACAAGATTCCCACTTGTTCTTCAAGAAGTCTAGAACATTCCCAAGCTCTTTAATCCTCATGTTCATAATAAAAAGATAAAGAAAATCCATGAACAACCAACTACGGTAAAAAATCTCAACCTGAACACAAGAGGCTCAAAGAAGGCTCAATATACCTACTCTGAAGCTAAAATGAAGGACTTTCACCATATTAAACGTCAAGCTCTATCAAAGATGAAGCTCTCATCTAAATTTCAGGTCCAAACTCTTATTTTATAGCATTGGGGAAGCCAAGGAAGAAGGATCGACGGTGCTGCCAACAACTACAAGGAAGCTCCAAGCTCAACAATGGTTAAAAAAGGAGGAAGAAGAAGATCTCAAACCAGTCTAAACTCAGCCAACAAGAGAGGAGAAGGTAAAGGACTCTTCCAGGGTCGCAACAAGCCTATTTATAGGCTAAGAGGTGGAGAAAACAGCTCCCTTGGATCCCTGGAAAAAGCTCAATAATCAGCTGAAAATCCAATTTTCGGGCGCTCGGATTCACTAGCCTCCGAGCCTTAAATGAGCCAGAAATCCACTTGCCACGTGGCGCCACCAGAGGAGCGCCCGAAATCGATTGCGCCGTTCAACGCGCGTCGCGTGTCCCGCGCACAGTCGATGCGCGTAGGGCGGCTCGCGGGGAGCCACATGGCCCCGCGCAGTCGGTGTCCGTTGCCTAGTCCGCGTGCGCTACATGTCCCGTTGCGCCGCCAATCCTTGAGCGCCACGTGTCTTGCTGCGATCCGCTGGGCTAGCAAACATTCGGGCCCCTGAATTTTTGGTTCGGGCGCCCAAATCCCCCTGAAAACACGAAAATAGTATTTTTTTGCTCGATTTTTCGTGTTGAGTCCGTTTCTCACATCCATTTTGCGTGTAAACGAACTCGACACTGAACAAAGGTGTCCACAAGCCGTTGACCACCCAACTAGACCGTCAATCGAGATTCGGGTCTCCACATCTTTCGTTGTTTCACACGCTGAGACATGTGTGAATTCAATCGGAGAGAGTGCGTTAAATAAAGGATTAATATATTTTCCATTGTAAGAAGATTTTTCGATCTCATCTTGTCCCGCCCCGGATTTTGAAAATCGGTCTAATTTTTTTTTTTTTTTAGCCAGAGTTTAAACTTTAATCCAAGGACGTGATCAGATCGCCACATGCATAAAAAATTTCCTGTCCACTCCGATAAAGTCTTCCCTATACATGCATGGCACGGCTAAGTAAGTACAATAAGCACAACAGAGTACTAAACAATAAACGACTAACAATAACAATCCCATAAAATCCACAACTACTGAGATGACATAATAAAATCCACAAATAATCTCAAATATGAAGCAACTAAACATAATCATGATCACTAAAACTAAAGTATAAAAGTATGGCCAGTCGAAGTTGGCAATAGGGGACAACTCTATTGCAATCGCTCTCAACATTGTCCCGACATCCCAGCACCCTATTGACCTGTCAAAATGGGTCACCAAAGGGTGTGTGATACAACTAAATGTATCCCAGTGGGTACAACGAATCAGGGACAGCAAGTCGAACCTACTCGATACAATAATCAGCGGATAACAATAATAGGCAGGTATGAAGCAGGTGAATAACTGACAAGGTAAACCAGTGCTGTAAATAAAAGGAGTATTGTATACAATAATAGAGTATGCTGAACTGAAATCAATATAACTGAAGAGGCAGCAATAATAAATCTATACATCAATACTAGAAGGAGAGTACCCGATTAACATTATTTAAACTTACCAAGTATCGTGAATTCATATTTTGAGTTTTTAATTCTTCAGTTGCTGACTTAACAATCCGGACTCTTCAAGACTCTGATTCAAATTACGAAATATATTAATTTGGTACAATTAATTATTTTGCAATAAAAATAATTTATTATAATATGTAATATATTATGTCTATATAATTTATTTTATTTTAATTTAAAATTTTAATTTAAACTTTGGAATAACACTATTCTACTAAAAAGATGAAATTATTTATTCCAATCTATTCTAGAATAACTGAAAATAGTAAAATTTGACCGAAATATTTTATATATCCCGGTAAAAAAATATTTCGTTTGGCGGATCGGAATAGTAGGAATAACTTTTGATATCTTCGATTTATTTCTGAATCAAATTGGGGTCTTAATCTCTTGAATACAAATTTATTTGAAATTATTATTGTCAAGTAGTTTAAGCTTTTTAAGAAATTAGTTATTTCGTATTATTTGACATATCATCAATATATATATATATATATATATATATATATATATATATATATATATATATATATATATATATATATATATATATATATATATAGAGAGAGAGAGAGAGAGAGAGAGAGAGAGAGAGAGGCTACTATGCTATTGATAGTAGCAAGCCTATGTATAGAGTTCGTCTACTATATTTGTACAAGTATCAAGTAATTAATGTTTGTAAGTTTTCTACCGTTAGATCTACTCTTTTGATTAGTTTTATCTATTAAATTATTCTATTTCACCAACCACCCACTAAATTCAAAAGGCCCACTATCATTTTAACCACACATCATTTCATCCAAAGATTAAAAATTTACAGGCATTAATGACTAAATACTTTTAAAAATATAGAAGTTTAATATATATATATATATATATATAAAGGACTACAAAAATTATATCATGGCTAAATTATTGTGAATAGTATGTTATATGGATGTCGCCGACATTTTTGATACCAGCCTCAGGAAGAAAAAATGTATAGGACCATTAGTATTAACTATTAATTCTAGAAACTTAGGGCTCATTTGAATGCTTTATATTTTAGACTGCGTTTGGAAATAGGATAAATTTGAGGAGAATTAATTTTTGTATTCCCATAATTCTATTATATTCTAGGATAGAAAGGAATAAAATGAATATTGTGTTTGGTAATATTCTATCCTATTCTATTGAATAAAATAAATATTGTTTGGTAAGTTTTTTCTAATTGGAGAAGAATAATAGAAAAAGTAGATTTTTGTAATCCAAAATACCAAATTTGCCCTTATATATTAGTGCATTTTACATTATTGTATAATCAATATACAATGATGTACAACATAGGTAAAAACTGCATTTTTTGAATTTTAAGTTTTTAAAATTTTAAATTGAAAATTATAAATTTAAAAATTAAAAATTAAAATTTATAATTTAAAAATTAAAAAGTTAAAATTTTAAATTTAAAATTTTAAATTTAAAATTTAAAATTTAAAATTTAAAAATTAAAATTTTAAATTGAAAATATAAATTTTAAAATATAAAATATAAAATATAAAATTTTAAAATTAAAATTTAAAATGTAAAATTAAAAATTAAAAATTAAAAATTAAAAATTAAAAATTTTAAATTGTTTTTAAAATTTTAAAATTTTAATTTTAAATTTTAAATTTTGAATTTTAAATTTTAAATTTTAAATTTTAATTTTAAAATTTTAAATTTTATATTTTAAATTTTAAAATTTATATTTTCAATTTAAAATTTTAATTTTTAAATTTTAAATTTTAAAATTTAAATTTTAAATTTTAAATTTTAAATTTAAATTTTAAATTTTAAATTTTAAATTTTAAATTTTAACTTTTTAATTTTTAAATTATAAATTTTAATTTTTAATTTTTAAATTTATAATTTTCAATGTAAAATTTTAAAAACTTAAAATTCAAAAAATGCAGTTTTTACCAAATAGCCAGATTTACCTTTTACACTTTGAAAATTAATGCAATTTGCATAACATGAAAAATTAATATTACATCTAACTCAACTAAACAAATGATTCACATAGACAAACATTGCCAATTCAACATCAATACACATGTAAAACAACTTAGTAATATATCCATATCACATAAAGAGTGTGTAGTTGCAACATTCAAGAGTACATACAACATGTGATTAGGGAAACACTAATACAACGCATTAATCTACAATATTCTAACACCGGACATTACAAAGAAAGTCATAAAATTCATAGTACATAACCAAGCAGCCATAAATGTTTCAGCCAAGCAGACATTCCAACTTTTAGCATTACAAAGAAAATAAAGATAAAACTACTGATTGCTCCATAATTGCTCCGTGATTCTTGTGCGAAGATTGTCGCCGCGTCGCGACTCATCAGCGCCAACGAGAGGAGTGTGATCCTCTTCTTGCTCCTCCAGGGGATTAGTCTCCAGTTGCATGTTGAAATATATATCGCTTCCTTGGTGCCTCTTTATAAAGTTGTGGATGATACAACAAGCTAGAGCTATGCGACATTGCACCTTGTAGGGAAAGGGAGTTGCTTGGCGGAGCACTTTGAATCGCTTCTTTAAAATGCCGAAGGACTTCTCAACAGCATTGCGAAGTTGAGCATGTCTATGATTGTACATATCTCGCGGTCCTCGATGGGTGCGCGCCCTTGCATTGCCATCAAATTGGCTCAAGTGGTACCGTTCTCCTCTATAGGGTGCGAGGAACCGATCCGTATTGGCATAACCCGAATCCACCAAATAATATTTTCCTATACAAGAACAAGTTATAGTTATTTAAATTAAGTAAAATATAAAATCAAACATTTTAGAATTACATGTACCTTCTGGAACCATTAAGCCCCCGCTCTCGCAACACCAACGTAGCACTCTCATATCAGATGCAGAACCCTCCCATCCAGTGCATACAAATAAAAATTGATGATCAAATGAACATACAGCCATCATATTTTGAGAGGTGAAGCCTTTTCGACAACGATGTCGGGGTTGCTTGCTCTTCCTCACCACCACTGGTATATGCGTCCCATCTAAAGCGCCAATTGCATTCTACAATTTGTAAAAAGATTAAGAATAAAAGTTAGAAATAATGATCATTTTGTAAATATTGCATACTGTGTTCATGACTCACTTTGAAAGGATGGAATAAAGGGTTATCTCTAATTTTTGGGTGCATTCCAGTGTTACTACTCGGCATCTGTATATAGTCATGCCTAAGCTCGACCACACCACATAGCACATTATTGAAATACCTACTTATAGTCTCCCCCGAGTGTTGAAATGTTTCAGCTAACACTCGATTTGTTACCCCATGTCCCACCCCAAATAAAAATATTCCGAGTTGTTCATCAGCCGTAAGATGTCGAGTGCCCTGTATCAACCCTCTCCCGACCAATTCATCTCTAAGTCTTATGAACGTAGTGTTTGACATTCGAAAATGTTGATATCCTTGGTCGGGATGTCCACTCAGTATATCCATAATAATTTCGTGCCCGCTATATGGTCTAGTACGACAAGGTCTCTTATTCATTGTATTTTGAAATGCAAAGGAGGCTTGGTTGAGGAGAATTGTTTGCACTTCTTCACAATAATCTTCCTCCTCATCTAGAAAGGTCATAAGGTTGGCCATACTTTGAGATGAAAATACATGCTAATAGATTAAACCACTCATAACTGCATATACAATGAAAATATCAAAAGTGCAATTCACAGATAAGGAAATTTCAACTAGGAAAAGAGAAGTAAACGGATCAAGTTAAGAAACTAGGAAATGCTGCCAGCAGAAAGCTTTTGTAATGAATGCAATTCAAACTCATTAGAGCTAGCAGTAAGCCTTTGTAAATACATGATAAAGAGAAGAAATAGTGGATTTTATATATGTTGGCTCAGGATTAAAAGAGTTAAATTTGGAAATGGTGGCTGCAGTAGTTGATCCACTGCCTCCCTACCATAAACATTTGCAACTCTTTTAAGCATCATAGCCTATCATGGACAGGAGGCAAACTGCATCATAGCATTGAAGTCAACATCATAACCAATATGCAATAGAAGGTCCTTCGAGCACTTGCAAAATGTAGGATATAGTGCAAGATATTGGATGCAGTAAAAATAACTTCATAGCAAGTGTATATGCTGCCATCAATTTCACAAGAATGCCTAAAGTACATCCATTTACAGATACTTGAAGAAAGAAAGATACAAACTGTATATAACTGGCCATAGGGGGTGTATTTTCAACCACATAACACATGTGAATATGTGTGCAGAGAAAGAAGAAGTTCAAGAGAAACATAGTATACTGCCATCATTTCCTTTGATTTATGCCACATTGCAAATTTGTAAATACTTCATATAAAAAAGAAATGGTAGATGTAATATGTTGGCTCAGGATAAAAAGAGTTAATGTTGAAATGGTGGCTGCAGTAGTTGATCCACTGCCTCCCTACCATTAACATTTGCAACCCTTTTAAGCATCATAGCCTAAACCTCACTTGAGGCAAACTGCAGTGGTTTAGCAAAATAAAAGTGACTGGCTAAGACTCACAAACTTGGAAATGCTGCAAGCATAGGTCTCTTAATCCATGAATGCAATTCAGCCACATCACAGCAATTAACACCCAAGTAACCCATCACAGCTTTTATACTGCCATCAATTCCATACAATTATGCCACACTACCAAATTAATAAGTACTTGATATAAAGAAGAAATGGTGGATGTAATATCTTGGCTCAGGATTAAAAGAGTTAATGCTGCAATGGTGGCTGCAGTAGTTTATCTACTGCCTCCCTACCATTAGCATTTGCAACCCTTTTAAGCATCATAGCCTAAACCTGCACAAAAGTGATGTAACACCCAATTCACTAGCAGCCAAACATATTCCTTTGAGGAGTTCAGAGAAAATGTAATAGATGTCTGACCTTTGAAGTAAGTACATGTTCAATTAGTACCATAATTCTCATGTTCAACTCCACATTCTCAAACACATATGGCAAGGAGGATTTGCAACTATTTTAAGCATCAGAGCAAAGGGAAAAGGTCTGATATAGTGCCAGGTTAAAAAAGATATTGGATGGTGTTAAATAACTGCATTGCAAGTCTATATGCTGCCATAAATTCCACACGAATAATAAACTGCATCCACTCATAGCTAATTGAAGCAGAAAGGAGCAAAGTATGTACAGATGGGCATTGAGGGTGTAGTTGCAAGAATTTTATTAATCATCATAGCAGATACTGCAGAGGATGTAAGCATCATAGCAAAATTATTAAGTATCACCCAATTTGGAATAGAGGGTCCTTCGAGCAAAGGCAAAAATACATCCAGAATTTTGCAAGGTAATTAATGCAAGTAAATCAACTTCAAAGCAAGTCTCAAAGACAGCAAATATGCAAGACAATAAGTAGTGAAAAGAATAAACCTTGAATCAATACAAGAAGGCCCAGAAAACAACAACTTTCAAATAAATAAAGTTATGTTGGCTGATTGTCTTTTAGACCCAGCAGAGCACTTAGGTGGGAGCATGCATGACACAACATTGAAGATCACACCCCATTTTCCCTCTATTATCAAGACCAAAGGAGCAAAGTAGCAAAGTATGCACAGATGGGCATTGAGGGTGTAGTTGCAAGAATTTTATTAATCATCATAGCAGATACTGCAGAGGAGGTAAGCATCATAGCAAAATTATTAAGTCTCACCCAATTTGGAATAGAGGGTCCTTCGAGCAAAGGCAAAAATACATTATGCTTCCAGAATTTTGCAAGGTAATTAATGCAAGTAAATCAACTTCAAAGCAAGTCTCAAAGACGGCAAATATGCAAGACAATAAGTAGTGAAAAGAATAAACCTTGAATCAATACAAGAGGGCCCAGAAGACAGCAACTTTCAAATAAATAAAGTTATGTTGGCTTATTGTCTTTTAGACCCAGCAGCGCACTCAGGGGGGAGCATGCATCACACAACAATGAAGATCACATCCCATTTTCCCTCTATTATCAAGACCATCATATTTTGTGCGATGCAGCTCCATCCAGCACTCACACAAACCGCCCCACCACCCGACCCCACCAACACAACCCAATATGAGAATGGAATATTTGAGAATTTCAGAATAGTAATTACCTTTCTAAAGCACCACATATTTCTTTTTTTAAGAAAACAAGCCTAATGTAACTAGCATTAATATATGATGAAGTTATCAAGATGCAGTTGGCTGAATTTGCAAGACATGTATGTTTGCAAATAGCCAACGGTTCAGTACATCAAGTACAACACAAAACATAGCACAGGATATATAGTAAGGCGTTGCTAACCATACGGAAAAGACAAAATAGGATAAAGTTTGTATGCAACACCAACAAAACCTGATTGTAGAGCTGAAATAGACTTAATTAGATAGGAGGGAATGAGGGTCCATCGGGCCTTGGTCCAGTGAACATCCTTTGCGTCACCATTTGTCGGTCAATCCACATATATAGAATATCACCACTCAAAGTCATAAAGATCGATCTGTTGCGCTCGTCCTTCAAAGCTTCGCATGCGGATAGGATTGCTTCAAGAGACAAATTTGGGAGGTCATATAATCTGACCATACACTCCTCTATGGAGTGAACCTTTGGACGCGGATCGACCTCACGCTGCAACATCTTCTCAGCAATGTTCAATCTTTTTTTCCCTAGTTCCACCAGCTCTTGGATTGCATCAGCATTCGGCTCACTTCGTCCCTTGTGGTTTGAAGTCGGAGTTGTTTTGCGTGAGGGAGGTGATGTTCGACGTCTCTTGGCAGATGAAGTATGGCCTGAAGCATTGCTAGCATTTGGATTTTTGCTCTTCGCAGGTGTTGTAGTAGGGGAACAAGAAGTTGCGTCATTGACACAATCATGCAATGGCGACATAGGCACGGGAACATATGGAGCAACATTTGATTGCCCGACGCCTGACTTGCCAGCCATGGATTGCTTGATTTGTTGTAAATTAGCGGTTGTAGTAGGCGAAGAGGAGGATGTGCTGCGCACATCCTCACCTTGCATCACTGTTGTGAAACCATGTCTACCCGTGGCAGTGGTCTTTCCGGAGAGGAATTCAATATCTTTATAAGCAGGAAACGGTTTGTCCCTACACCGTGCATATGATGGATTTTCCTGCGAAGAAAACATTTTGATTAGGTCTTTGACTGACATAGTAGTATATTAAAAGAGAAAATGGCGAATATAATTACATACCGCTATCACCGCTTCCCAATCACTCGAATCGCCGGCGGTTGGAATGTTACGATCATAATCCCACCCCCAACCACTCTTGTTAGCCAAAGTTTGGTACATTACAAACTGTCGCTTCAACACCTTCAATCGATTTTGAAGATGGCTTTTGAGGAAGTTCAATTTTGTACGTGTATTGAAGTCAGCAATGATTCTGTTCTAAGCAAGCGGAGTGAAACTCCCATTCACAAAATTTCCAAGCACTTGTTCCTCCGTCATCAAGTTAAGCATTGCCGAATCCATTACATTTGTCCAGTTTCCAGATCGTACTCTGCTTTTGGACGATTCTTGACCATAGCTTTCAATACTTTGGCTATTAGTTGATGTAATGTCAATGACATTATGATATTTTCTAACAAACCGATTGGCCGGTTTGCTTTGATGGGCCATCTGAAGGTGCCAACATATACAAGTAAGATATTATTAAGTGGCCATGTTGCAAGTAAAGATTATAGTATGTAAAGTTGGCTCAGGGATAAGAGGTTGCGTAGGATTTCAAGGTGGCTGCAATGCTAATAATAGATTGCCACCCAACCTTGAAATTTTACTCTTTTATCCATGCATCATCGCCTAAATTGTCTCGTATGCATGCATCATCGCTTAAAGGCATCCGGAAATCATACACTTGCAAGGCTCAGGGATAAAAGGTTAAATACAAATCAAGGTGGCTGCAAATGTAAGTAGAGTTTGCCACCCAACCTAGAAAATTTACTCTCTTACCCGTGCATCATCGCCTAGATTGTCTCATATGCATGCATCATCGCTTAAAGGCATCCGGATATTATACACTTGCAAGGCTCAGGGATAAAAGGTTAAATACAATTCAAGGTGGCTGCAAATGTAAGTTCAGTTTGCCACCCAACCTTGAAAATTTACTCTCTTACCCGTGCATCATCGCCTAGATTGTCTCATATGCATGCATCATCGCTTAAAGGCATCCGGATATTATACACTTGCAAGGCTCAGGGATAAAAGGTTAAATACAATTCAAGGTGGCTGCAAATGTAAGTTCAGTTTGCCACCCAACCTTGAAAATTTACTCTCTTACCCGTGCATCATCGCCTAAATTGTCAAATATGCATGCATCATCGCTTAAAGGCATCCGGAAATTATACGCTTTCAAGGCTCAGGGATAAAAGGTTAAATACAATTCAAGGTGGCTGCAAATGTAAGTAGAGTTTGCCACCCAACCTAGAAAATTTACTCTCTTACCCGTGCATCATCGCCTAAATTGTCTCATATGCATGCATCATCGCTTAAAGGCATCCGGAAATTATACACTTGCAAGGCTCAGGGATAAAAGGTTAAATACAATTCAAGGTGGCTGCAAATGTAAGTTCAGTTTGCCACCCAACCTTGAAAATTTACTCTTTTACCCGTGCATCATCGCCTACATTTTCTGATTCAAGGCAACCAACAACTAAACAGATATAAGGCAACATGAAACTGAATTGATGGCAGCATATCCTTTTCCATGCTCTACTCTTTATGTAATTTGTGTTCTAAACACATACATGGCTCTAAATGCATGAAACTTTCAAAATGCAACCAATTTGTTGAACTTCTGTGCAGGCAACAAAATAAACAAAGCTTATAATAGAAAGGCTCACCTTCTGAAAGTTCAAATAGTGCACGGACAGTATGCACTATAGAGATCGGCGTAAAGTAATAAGGATAAATGGATCTTCTGCGCCAACTATTTGCAGAAAGAGGGTTTGGAAGTATCGGACATAAGCCAATTTAAAGAGATGTAAGAAGCCTTACCTCTGTTAGAAAGTAGTGGATAAGACTAAGTAATGTGGCGAGTTGACAAGTCGATAGTAATGCAAGATCTCAGGGACAATCTTTTTGCCGAGATAGATCGACTCAATTCATGACAAATCTTTGCAGAGAACCGAGAATGTGCTCTCTATTGATGGTTGGGAGAGGCAGCATGAACTCCAACTAGAGCAATAAAGTTGGGGGTTGCAAACAGTAGGTTGAAATCCCTCCTATTCCGAGGGTCAGAAGAAGAAGTAATAGCTGTACGCGAGATGACAACTCGAAGCAACTCCTCTATCAGCGAAAAAGATTGCCTCTGTGCACTCGCTCAACATCGCTAAAGTCATCTCGAAGCAACTCCTCTATCAGCAACGGTAGATGGACACTCCTTGGTAAACAATGGAGTTAATATGAAAGAGAAAATATCGGCGAGCTCGGAGAGAGGAGTAAAGAGGGTTGGAGGGAGAAGAGTAAATAGGGTTGGAGAGATGAAGCCAGATCTGGTAGAGAGGAGTAAAGAGGTTTGGAGGAGGAAGACGATGGCGTCTCAGCGAAGGGGCGAGGGTAGGCGGGCGGGATTACCGAGGAAGCTTTGGGCAGTGAGAAAGGAAAAGTGGGAAGATATAAATTTTGGTTTACCCTCGGGATAGCCTAATTCCAATGGTTGGAGGGGATTAATTAAACGGGTTATTCTCTAAATAATGGGAATTACCCGGTTTGACCGGGATAATTTTTGTTGGCAAAAAAGGATAGTGTTTGGCAGAATAAGTAGTATTATTTGCATATATACCCCCAAATTCCAAAAACAAACGCAGCCTTAGAGTATAATTTAACTATGGTGTAGGAAAAAATTCTATGAAGCGTTTGGAGGATTTAAAAATGCACAAATAAATTAGTGTATAGTTACATATACTCTAAAATGTACGGCAAAAGTAAAATCTAATATTTTTTTAAAAAATCTATACTCTATTTTCCGGGCCGCAACCGACTCTCATTTTTCTTTCGCTCATTTTCCTCCCATCTCACACCACTTCTCTCCCATCGCCTATCTCTTCCCTCTCTACACCCACCCACCTCTTCCTTCTCCACAACCGTCCAACTGTGTTTTTCTCTGCACGCCCCAATACCACCCACCTCTTCCTTCTCCACAACCGTCCAACTGTTTTTTTTCTCTGCACGCCCCAATACCCCAACCTGACCAATTATGTTTTTCTCCACGCGCCCCAACACCCCAATCCTACCATTGCCTACCTCTCCCCTTTCCACCCCACCTACTGCAGCAGAGTTTTTTCTGCACATCTACACTGGATAAAATTTTTCTTTCACACCACCCCTTGCCTCGCTATGGCCAGAGAGAAGTCACGCTATTTTTTGAATTACAAATCACTATTTTAATTTCATATTAATGTCATAATTAAATATCATAATTTTTAATATCATAATTATATTTAAAATATTTTTAATATTTTAGTCGGTAAATCTAAATCTATTTATTCGCTAATATTTTTTAATTTGAACTTCATAATAACTAATTTTTAAAAAATATAAAAGAATTCGTTAAATTATATAATATGCATCAAAATAGCCTTTAAAATAAATCATAGAATTTTTTTAGAATTACAAAATGCTAAATTTCATCTACATTAAAACCATAGTATTTAAACTCCATAGAATTAATTTAATACGTATTCAAACGGACTCTTAAGGTATTAAAAAAATATAATTAATTTAATTAAAATATTTTGTCAACGGATTTGATTATGAGTTGGTTAGTCTGATCTATTCAAACATTTGTCACTGGATATGATACTTATCACTTTAAGCCAACATCCATGCCCCTTGCCCCACGCCCCTTATATCATTCATCAAATCGTTGTTATCTACAAATTGAAGACTCAAATTTAAATCCTCTTAGTCTGATATTATGTTAAATATTATAAAATAATAATTATTTTTTAAAAATTTACGATTGTCATTGCAATTTTACATTAGTAAATTAGGCCTCGAGGCAAACCTTAACCACCACTTTCGCACATTTACATGCACTCAAAGTCTCTACATTTCTGTAACTCTACTGGACCTGAATTTGTAAGACATGCATGTGCTCCTTTTCTTCGCAGCAAATGTAAAATTAAGGATATATATATAGGGCAGCAGTGGGCGCTCTTCAGGAGCACGAGAGATGTACGGTCACATCGGCACGTGGTCACTGATTCCTCCACCACTTACATCTAAAAACTGCTGCTGAGACTTTTGTGCTATGCCGTTAATCCCCAACCTCTCCCCCCCAGTCCTCTTCCCTCTTTCTCTCTCTTCCCCACACCGACCACCAGGCGCCAGGGACCAGCTGTTTCTACGCTGTCTTCCTCTCCTTTCTCATCATATGATTCTTTCCATTTTTTCCGCAAGTAATTGTTTGAATGAGAAATAGCTCCGTAGGTTAGAGAGAGAGAGAAAGAGAGGTAGAAAAGATTATTCGTCATGGCGCAGCTCCCGCCTAAAATCCCATGCAGCATGATGACGTGTTCCCTCAGCTGGCCCGCCGCCGCTACTGCTACTGCCGCCGCCGCGGCAGCCGCGCAGCCGTCGTGGGTCGACGAATTCCTCGACTTCTCGGCCGCGAAGCGCGGGGCCCACCGCCGCTCCGTCAGTGACTCCGTCGCCTTCCTCGAGGCCGCCGACGCGGCGCCGGCGCCGGAATTCGACCGCCTCGACGACGACCAGCTCATGTCCATGTTCTCGGACGACGTCGCGGCGCCGCTGCCGCCGCAGCCTCTCTCGGCGTCGTCGGCACCGTCGACGCCGTCGGACCACAACAGCGTCAGCGACGACAAGGCGGCGACCGGCGGGGGCGAGTGCGAAGAGGAGCAGAGCAAGTCCGAGGCCGAGCCGGGCCCCTCCGCCGCGGCGGGGCCGGAGCCGATCATGGACCCCAAGAGGGTCAAGAGGTGAGTGAGCCCAACGGTCGAATTACACCACAATATATGTACGTAGCTCATTTAAACCCCAAAAAAAGAAAATTGTTGTTTCTCATTGAATTACTCATTGAATTATAAATGCTTAATTAGTTTGGTTCTATTACTAATTAATTATTGTTCTTGTTCTAATTGAGATTAATTATTGCAGGATTTTAGCTAATAGGCAATCGGCGCAGAGGTCGCGAGTGAGGAAGCTCCAGTACATTGCGGAGCTCGAACGTAGCGTGACCACGTTACAGGTATCTAAAAATTTTGTGAGTTTGGGTTTTAATTTACTCTAAAGTTTAAAACATTTTTGCAATTGGTTCCTCCATATTTTTTAAAATCCTTCGTCCCATCCGAATGCTATAAATAATATCAGATTTAATTAGTCCTAAGCCCGAGGTTCTGCTGGCAAAAGTTTTAATATATTATTTTATTGTTTTTGTGGCAGTAAACATGCATTGTATGATATTATGTTCTCACTCAGCACAAAATGTAGATCATTATGGTTTTATTTGTTCTTTTTAATTTGGTGAAAATTAGAGAAATGCTGTTAATTTGTACGTTCAAAAGTTAGATGTAAATCTTAATTACACTCTCTCATATGAAAATAAATAAGATATATAAAAAAAATTGGTTTTTGGATGAATAGATGTAGCGTAAAGTTTATACCCATTTTCTGAACGCATGATTTAGTAGTTTATATTACTCTTAAAATAAAAATGGTGTTAAGTAAAGTAAAATCTCTTTCCATAGTTAAGTATAGAAATAATATTTTTATTATTTACAATTGCTAGGCACGTTGCTCCTCACATGGCACTCTACAATTTAATTAA
The DNA here is from genome assembly GCA_029204045.2 of Tillandsia leiboldiana. Classification (NCBI taxonomy): domain Eukaryota; kingdom Viridiplantae; phylum Streptophyta; class Magnoliopsida; order Poales; family Bromeliaceae; genus Tillandsia; species Tillandsia leiboldiana. The sequence goes on along the minus strand of CM055076.1, from coordinate 6,760,242 downwards.
TTCCCACTGCTATGAATTTGTAATTATACCTCTTCATTTTTCTCGCAAAAGAAAAAGGAGCATCTGTTTGAGCACGCATGATCATGTCCCTACCATAATTCTTCTTTTAATTGCAGCTTTTGAGCTGCATATGCTGTAGCATGTGCTGTAGTTACAACAGTTAAATATTAGGAGGGCCCATGAATCAAAGACTGAGGATGTGAATTTTACTACCCAAAATATCAATACTTAAACTAATTAAAAGGGTTTAGCTAGAATTGGCTCTTGATGCTACATTACCCATCAGTTCGATTTAAGAATTGGTAAAACAAATTTCATGAGCTGTTAGTAATGAAACAGTGCATGCAACGAGAGTTTACATTTTCTTATATATATATATATATTCTCTTCTTCTTTTTTTTTCAGAAAATGGTTATTGCATGCATGCTTAAATTTATATTCATTTTCGGGGTATATATATATATATGCATGCAGACTGAGGTATCTGCATTGTCGCCCCGAGTGGCGTTCCTCGATCACCAGCGATCGATCCTCACCGTCGGTAACAGCCATCTCAAGCAGCGGATCGCGGCCCTGGCACAGGACAAAATATTCAAGGATGGTGAGTTCTCAAGAGTTACATATATTTCATATTTGTTATTCTTTTTGTAGGTTTTGCTTAATTGTTTTTTGTATTTTTCCCTTTCCAGATTAGGTCCACAGGCACTATGTGTTTGTGGTCCTCTTCCATGCATGAACACATGATACAAATTAGCTTAGGCCCATGGTTATTACTATTGCTATAGCAACTTTCGTAGGTTAATATATTTAATTACTTCATGGTAAATAATTATTCTACATTATTAGTTATGATACTAATCACATTAATTAATCTCTAAATAAGAGTTTGGCTTTTTTCTCAAAGTTGGTATTTCCACTGGCTCCATAATTTTTATAGCTGATAATGTGAGTGGCCAATTCAAGATTACTAATTACAAATGAACCCCATTATCACTTGAGCTACTAAATACATGTATAGTGTAGTACACTTTGATAAAATATAGGTTTTTTAAGCATCGAAATTTACTTGGATTTTCCATGTTGTACATAAATGATATCATCGATTTTCCTTATTTACACTACACAAAGTAATAATCTAAAATATAAAAGAAAACAAATTTATGGACTAATTAACACATTTATTTTAGGCAAGAAGATAATTTTTGGACAGTTACTTACTTAATTAGTGGTCCCTGGTGGTACCAGTTTGCAGTTCACAAACTCATAATAAACATCAACTGTACAGCATCAAGCAGTAAACTTTTACTCATGTAAATATGAATAAATTAATAGTGTACACCTTGATAAAAGGATAATTCTTCAAATATAAGGCCAATATGTTACATAGATCCACATGATAATAAATACTACTAATGTATCTTGTTTGGTTATATTAATTTTAGGGTCAAATATATGCACAAATAATATTTCATGTACTTTCCAATTGTTATGACTTACAATTCTGACTTATTCGCTTAAACATTTTGGTCTCTAAACTATCATTTTTTTGACTTACGAAACGACTAATTTTCTCTTCTCTTTCAAATTAATTTTCCTTTCGTTTAGTTGTTTCAAATAGAATTATAATACCCATTTTACGTATAAGAGTTGCATATGAGCATCTAATATTACAAACATTAAAGGTCAAGGATATATACAATTGCAATATATACGCGAAAGATTAGGAATTAAAGTGTGTTTAAATAAAAAGTTTTGAACACCATTAGGTAGGTTTATAGCTAGGAAGTATTAATTTATAGGGGCAATTTTCTATATACCCCTAAAAATTTTCCTGTTTTTAAATTTACCTTTCTTATAAGGCTAATATTAAAACTACCCTTCTTACATTCTAACTTCTTTCTAAAATACCCATAAAGTTAAACTCTGTTAGTGTACCGTTTGGAGCTGCTGTTATCTGTGTGAAATTATCATTTTGCCCTTTCAAATATACCCTTCTACCATAACTAACTTTTCTTATGTACTCTTAAAATTTTCAATAGTTTTGATAGATAGGGACAAAATAGATATATCTGATAGTTTTCAATTCCGATTATTATTTAACTCTAGTTTAGCCCTAGTTAACTTAACAAAGGGAAACGGTAGGGGTATTTTTAATAACGGTGGAACGTATGAAGGGTATATTGGAAAGAAAAAAATAAGAGGAATAAATCAGATATTTCTTCAGATTTCAGAGGTAGACAGCCAATTATCTCTAATTTATACATATTTTTGGTCCTTATATTTGTCACTTGCCCTTGCAAGTTTTTGATATATACATTGGATCTCAAATTGTTTTTTGTTTTTTTAATGCAAGCCCACCAAGAGGCATTGAAGAAGGAGATTGAGAGATTGAGACAAGTATATCACCAACAAAATCTCAAGAAGATGAGCACTCCCACATCTGAGCCTGTTGTATGCACAGAGAAGGGGCTCCTCAGCTAACATATATGCATTGGTGGGCATATACATTACATTACTACTTAATTTGTAGCTAGAGATTAAGGTACGTGGTGTTCTTGGTTAATCATATATTTATTGGTAATTAATTACTTGGTGGTGGTGGTGGTGGTGGTTGTATTCTTTTGTTGTGTATTAATTCTTAATTTGTGCTGCGCGCTTTAATTTATATTTCTTATTTGAGAAAGAAAAAAGAAAAAAGAAAATCATTGTGATAGTGCCCAGTGGTGTAATCAATTTTCTCTCCCATGTTTTCTTTGGGCATTAATTAATCTTGAATGGTGGTATTAATTTCATGGTGTTATCTTTCTTTCTTTTTTTTTCTTTTTTTTTTTTTTTAACTTGAATGCAAATAGTTTTTCTCATTCATTCTTTTCCAGTAATAAAAAAATATTAAAATTGATAACTATTAGTTATAATAATAACTTTCTATAACAAACAAAAATTGTTGCAAATCATTCCCATAAATTTTAGGGAAATGCTTCAATACACCACAAATATTAAAATCAAACAGGTTAGCAATTTGAAATAGTTAATATGATGATATTGAAAAAGAATTAATAGTATATAGTTATATACCAAATTTGTTAGCATCATATAAAATTTAAGCTTCTTATTTACTTTTATTTCTTACCAAATTAGATAATATCCAATTTGTTAAGTATTTAACTCAAAAATAAATATTGAATTTAAATTTATTTTTTGAATTTGGCATTGTAATATAAAATTTTAATTTTAAAATTTCAATTAAACTTTTAAATTTTGAATCTAAATTGTATTTTTAATCTTAAATCCAAAATTTAATTTTTGATTTAAATTGAAAAATTGAATTTGAACTGAAAGTTTTATTTTAAATTTGTGTTTTATATTTTAAAAAATTGAATTTGATTTATACTTAAGTTTTTTATCTTGTTTTGAATTTTAATTTACAATTTAAATGTAATATGAATTCTAACTATGTATTTGAGAAGTTCATAGTATTCTTAGTTGAATAAAATCGGTTTTTAAACCAAAATATTTTGAAAAGAACAAAATACTCTTTAGATAGGTATCTAGTCAATGGTAACTAGAGTCATATTACATCTCAACCACCTATTAAAATTATATGGTGTATTGAAGTTTGACTCTAAATTTTACGGTAATAAAAAGCTAAAACAATGATCGATTTGCACTATCACAACGCCACAAACTGTTGCAATAAAATATATTTTGTAATAATTTAATTTTCAATGCAAGTAAATAAATGTAATAGAATAAAATTATTGTCGGGCCTTTTTTTTCAATTTTCTTCTGAAATTGATGTAGAAGGAACAAAATAATTTTAAAAAGCAACATTTTGTCCAATGGTGTGTGTTTTGTATTAGAGATACAACAAGTTTATAAATTCCTACGTGCAAAGGGTTATGGGTTTATACTTTAAGTTATAATAGAAACCAAAATGTCTAAAATAACAAGAAAAAAAAAAGTTATATGTATTTTATAATAATTTCAATCAAACATGGAACAGTTTTAAAAGTAGTTTTAACATTTCTGTGTGCATGCTTAGGTCACAGAATCGACTATAATATTAAGCTATGTACTCAAAAGATTGGTTTATTTGCGTGTTTTAAAAATATATTTTTTATTATTATTATAGTATAGCCTGATTATATTAAAATAACACGATTTGATTTAAGTAATTATACGAAATCTTTTTTTACTTACTTGGGAAATTAAAATGAATAATTTGCGTGCACGTGTGATAGCTAATATATTCTGGTTTTCGTTAATAGAGTATTTGAATTGATAAATTTGATATTTGAAGTGTATAAACACTAAATTTGGGAAATTTAAAAAATTACTAGAAGCACGCTTATATAGAAAACAATATTTATTAGAACATAACATAAGCATAAAATTTGCGAAAAAAAAAAACTGTATTTTTCATCTTATTAAATTATAAAATCACGTAATGTCGGCTCCAACTATTTTAATCAACAATGCAAAGTCAAATATGCAAAATTTTCAACTTTAGATATGTACCTTTTCCACACGCAATATGATTCTCAAAAAATATCCTAGAGAATAATTTTCTGATTGAAAATGTATTTTTTATTTATTTGATTTCAGATAAAGTAGTATTATCAAAAGCTTTTCCAAATTTCGTGTTTTTTTTTAAAAAAATCAGGTTTTTTTATTCAGAATGTGGAAACTACGGAAAAAATAATTTTCATAATTTTTTTAAAAGATAACTTGTTATAATTTTATGAGGAATCAAATACTTTTTATGTACCTTAATTACAAGGCCAATACTGAAGTATGCTATACGGCCGTAGGTTTTATGATCACATGCACAACATGTGCAGAGAAGTAAGAGGGTAACATGCAGGGTGTTCTTCTTAATTGGCTCAGGCTCTTATTGAGAAGTACACGAGGTAGAGCAATTCCTTTTCAGTTTCTTTATTTTAATTCCGTAATATATATCTAAGGGTTGAAGAAGAGCAAAGAATGAAGTAGATGCCACAGCTTATAATACACATCCATTCTATTAATATTTTTGTTTGATTTATGTGAGATATTAGACTTTTGCAAATGATAAAAGGTTAGTCAGTCAGCACATTGGAGAAGTGTCGGATCGAGTCGGAATCGTTTTAATGTGAATCGGCGTGAAAAACAAAGCTCGGGTTGTATTTTTAGGCTATTTTTGGGTTTGCGGGCGTCAATTCGTGAGTTTGCGGGCGCCAATTTAGATGTCTGGATCCGCCCTGCATTGCTCGAATGGGAGAGCGGTAGCACGCCATGCGTGCAACGCGTGGCGGCTCAGCAATTGAGGCCACCGGCCATGTGGCGGCAACGGCCACGTGGCGACTCCTCGTTGGTCAGAGCTCCTGTCAGACACGTGTTGGCTCCGTGGCGATTCGGGCGCACTTTCGGGCGCCCGAATGTAGCCACTATAGCGGTCCGAAAGTTTCGGGCCGCCTTGCTTTGTTTGGGCCACTCGAATGGTTCGATTCCGAGCGCCCGGAAGTGGGTTTCGGGCGCCCGAAATCCTTTTTAAGGGCTATTTAACGCGTGGGGACCCCTCTTTTCTTCTCTTTTTTTTTCTTGCTCATGTCCATGGATTCTAGAGAGGAAACAGAGGGCGAGGGAGAGGGAGAGGGAGGTCGTGAGCGCGTAGGGAATGTTGTGAAGCGTGCGGTTTGATCTAAGGACTCGAGCACGAGCGTGCATGCGTGAGATTTGATGACGCGTGGACTTTGGAGTAGGTTTTTACTTTTTATATTATTTGTTTGGATTTTTGAGGTGGTTTTTGATTGTTATAGGTTTAGCTCATTAGTATTTTCGGATTTAAGTTTTGTGTCGTTTTTGTGTTTAATTGCTAGGGTCGGGGCTTTTTGTGTTTCGCAGTTGAAGCGAGGTGCTGCCGGATTTTTCGGGGTGGAACCGTTCACATGTGATGATCATCATTAAGCGCGCAGTCTTCCTGTTGATCCTGTTCTGCCAGGATTTGTGATTCAGGTGGATTTTGTGTCGCCGAGAATGATGAAGTACTAATTATGTATACTTGCTAGATACATAAATTTTTATTGCTTTTATAATATTTGTTTGATGTAGAAAATACATGCTAGTAATTAGTAGTTACATTTTTATTAGTGTTTGGATTGTTCGAGTTGGAGGGTTAGAAATATTATTATTTTATTATTAGGGGGTCTATATAGGTTGTTTGATTGTGCGGATATCGGGGTAGGTGCCATTATAGCATGATTGAATTTATTTGATTGTCAGGAAATCCATATTGTCGAACCTTTGTTTTGTGTTGTTGGTTATTAGAGATGGGTGGTACCTAAGTATTGGTGCTATGTCATACTGACATAGAGGTTGTATTTGTTTTGAGGTTTCGTGTGTTGTGGGCCAATGGGTGAGAGAGCGTGTGCTTGGCGCATTTTGTTTGAGATGTAAGTGTTGGGGGCTTGTGAGTTGGACCTTGGGGTTTCTATTTTCTGTCATTGGTGACATAAGGGATCATCGTTTGATCATAGTTTGCATGCCACATCGAGCTTCAATGTATTTACCAGTGTGATACCAGAGAGAGAAAAGAGATTCTTGATGGCAGGGTGGAAGAGGTAGGCTGGCGTCTACTATTAGTGGGGCACCGGCAGACATGTTATCCGGACAGTAAGGAGAGATAGACAATGGCCTATCTGTTGCCCGGCGCATTAGCGGCCGTGTAGAGTGGGCGGCACAGGCTTGACCTGGGTGTTAAGACGGTCAGTTCAGGATTGGGTCCAGTGTATTGATTAGTCGGATAATGTTGGGTTTTCTATACAAGTCGGATTGGTGAGTTCTTTCGTGTTCGTTGGGTTTTCTGTTGTGATCGAGCTTGGATAGAGATGCCTTGGATTTTGGTGTAGAAACATAATAGCGTAGTGTGGTGTTTTATTTTATTTATTTTATCATATTTTGTTGCCCGCTTATTATTGTAGTTCTTCTATCTTGTCTCTGGTAGACCTAATGGGTAGGTCGTGATTGTCGCCGACTGTATCTATTGGAAACTACTGTTTTGTAGTTCGTATGCCCGCTTATTGATCACTTTTCAAGGCGTTCCAAGTCAGTTCCGAATCGAGATAAGGGGATTGCGCCGTAAATAGCAAATTCTATCCAGTTTTTTTGGTAGAGATAGACCATCAGTTAGTAATTTTGTATAGTTGTACTGTATTCGGGACCGATTAGGTCAGGACTTTTTACCTATATTTATTTTTGTGAGATGGTTTTGTATGTATTCTGTACAGTGATATATGATAATTTAGTTTTTACTTATATTCTGATACATGTTTAGTTATAGATTATTACTCTTTTGCAGGTTAGTTTTGAACTCTTCGCGTGTGTGGTGCGCATCCTCGTACACGTGGCGAATCTGTTGCGTGCCCAGGACTTTCGCTGTGAACTCGGGCGTGATAATTTATCTATTTTTTATAATTCTGACATCGAGATGTGATTCACTTATTCCGATAGTTATTATTTATTTTACATAAATTGAATTCTAATTCACAATCCTTTCTAGAATGAAAAAGGCCTAAACCATTTATGATCCAATTAAATTTTAAATTCTGAATTAGCTTATTACAGTTCTCTCTCTAACACCTCCCCATTCTCTTCTTTTATCATTCTCCTCTCTGTTAACTAAAAGCCTCCCCCAAAATCCTAATTGTTTATTTCGATTTTCACTCCAATAATAAACCAAATATGTTTGAGTAATTCGTCGTTCCCTTTTTTTTTTTTTTTTTTTTTTGGTGTGTCTGTACGTAGGAGAATCCATCACCGATTCACCATGAAGCAACAAAGGGTAAAATTGGACACCCATGTACTTTTTGTAGACCCCTTTGGTGAAAGGCCCAGTTATATATATGCATGGGCTCTGGGCCAATAGAAACCATTTATTGGCCCTAATCAAAAAGTCACCAATCACGGGTACAGCATAAGCAAATATTTGCATAAATAATGCAATATATATATATATACACATTATTTTAGTCTAAAAGCAAAGTTTGTGTGAAACTTTACCCTATACTAGGGGTGTCAACGAGCCGAACACAAGCGAGCTGGGTCGACTCATGTTCGGCACGAGCTGGCTCGTTTATATATCGAGCTAAAAATTTGGCTCGTGTTCGGCTCGTTTATTAACGAGCCGAACACGAGCTGGCTCGCGAATAACAAGTTTGATTTTCATTCCTACTATTAGGTGTAAAGTTAAAAAAAAATTAAAAAATTAAAATTTTAATCTAATAATTAAAATTTATAAAAATTAATAGCCTAAAATCTAAATAGTAATATATATATATATATATATATATATATATATATATATATATATATATATATATATATATATATATATATATATATATTCGAGCGGTTATCGAGCTGAACACGAGCGAGCTGAAAAATTCGGCTCGTGTGCGGCTCGTTTACTAAACAAGCGATTCGATCTCGAGCTCATTTCGAGCCGAACACGAGCTGGCTCGCGAACAGCGAGCTAGATGGCCACCCCTACCCTATACTATCCACTTCATAGTGTAAATCTGGCATCTATTGTGATAATTGGAAAACTTCATGAATAATGACAAATAGAATAGTTTAGATTATTATGAAATTAACCAAATATCAATGCAAACACGTTATAATGATCTCTCTCTGGTCCAAACATTTGATGAAAGCAGAAAGCCATCTCGTCCACCAGAGCTAATTGACAGTCGGATCATCAGTCTCTTCTTTTTGATGGGTGGCTAGAAATCAGCATGCTTAAAATAAAATACTACTTATACATTTCAAAAAAAAAATAAATGTAAATCTTATATTTTATCTATTTTATAATGAATAAATTTTATTAATGACTTCAATATGATTAGTAGAAAATACTTTATTTTTAGATGAATAAAATATATATCATACACTTCAAATAAAATATATAAGTAGTATTGCTCATGCTTAAAATCTATGTACATTCCGGTGTAAGTTGCTTTTGGTACAATCACATGGTTGAATCTCTAATATAGCTGATAAAAAGAAAAAAATATAATATAAGAGATCTCTCAAGAATACATCCAAACACATGCCACAGGAGGAAGTGTAGTGGAGAATACATATACTAATGCCTCCCAATGATAAGATAAACTATGAGCCATAAAAGAGTTTCAACTAAATCTAAAATTTCTGATATCAAATTTTAAAAAAATTGTATATATATATATATATTATGTGAAGCAGTTAGATTTTAAACTTTAAACCTTCAGTACTAATTATTAAATTTTTTGCCACCTGCGTTAGGAACAATCAGTAATTTAACTATAAAATATTATACCTAAGTTGTTGATGTTTATGATAAACAATTGCCACATAAGTTGAACCTATATTAATTTTGTGAATCAAAATGAAAAGCATGCATTATTAGCCATATCATTCCAAAGTTCCAACTAAATTACTACTGCAACGGCTAAAATCACTCCCACAAGGGACAATACATTTGTTCCATGGGTGACTCCCCTTCCCCATAAATATAACAAGAATTGTACCCTCTTAAATCTCCAAACTCAGCCAATCCATCCTCACACATCCACTCTTCCACATACCACTCACCAATCTCGAGGCCGGCCAGAGAATCGTCGGCGGCCTCCATCGCCACCCAATCGAACACCTCCTCGAGATGGTTGCACGTCAAAGATCTCGAGCCATCGCGTCCTTCGAAGTCCGATAGCATGCCATCCAATTCGCAATCCTGGCATTCTTCGTAAGCGTGCACGTCCGTTACAATGCCACCATCGCTATGATCACGACCACCAGCACCGCCAGCCACTGTCGAGTCAGCGGAGCTGATCTCGGCTTCCAAGCTACGAAACACGAACCCGAACTTGTCGTCGTAGCCTTCTTCGACATTCGACTCTTCTAACAACTCTGCGAGCATTTCACCGTCGATGTCGAAGTCCTGGTCCTCAAAGCTAGTATCTAAACACCCACTGGCCATAGGAACTCAGTACTGCTATGTATCTAGTTTAGAGTAGTATTAAACAAAAGTTAGGGAGATAATAGAGGAGCAAATTTGGAGCTAGTTTTGGTTACTACAAACTATAGAGTAGGGGATGTGTTTAAATACAAGTATACATACAAAGGGTTTTATTAGGCATTATGGTGGAGTTGTAGTTTACAATTTGGCCAACACATAATGTCCTGTTCACCTAACACCACTTGCGACCCACGTGAATTGGTGGTGCAGTTTGGTCCAAACCGAAGAGACTTGCCAGATAATTAAGAGAGGGAGGGGTGGGGTGGGGTTAGGAGCACATGTGGGGGTGCAGAGTAACAATAGAAAAGTAAAATCCACTAAATAAACATAGGAAAATTGTACAAAAACCTAACTTTTTTTTTTAAAAAAGAGAAAATTAACTTACTATTTGCTTGGGAATTGTTGAAAAAAAGGATTTTTTTATGGAATACTCTTCTTTTTTTTTTTCTTTTTTTTTTTTTTTTTTTTCTTTTTTTTTTTCAATTTTTGGTCCATTTGATTTCAAAAAGGGATAGTTTACTAAAAAAAAATAATAAAATTTTTACTAAAAGTTAGTGTTTTCGATCGTTTTTCAAATTATTTTCTAAAAAACAAAAATATTAGATTTTCATAAAATACTAAATATTACTTTTCTCCGTTTCCCTCTGCATGTGGGTGCAGGGATCAAAGAAAGTAAATTTTTTTTTTTTTTTTTTTTTTTTTTTTTTTTTTTTTTGAGAAAAGTAGCGGAATTGTTTGGTTTCTTAAAAAAGCGCGTATATATATATATATATATATATATATATATATATATATATATATATATATATATATATAAAAGCTTTTTTTATGGAAAATCTTTTTTTTTTAGTTTTTTGTCCATTTGATTTCAAGAAACACTATTTTTTCTATTTAATTTTTTAAAAAATAGCTTTCTAAAAAAATACAAAAAAATTATCAAAAATTAATATTTTTGTTTTTCAGATTTTTTTTTAAAAACGAAATTAGTAGTTTTCAATAAAATATCAGAATTTTTTTTTTAAAAAAAATCATATATATATATATATATATATATATATATATATATATATATATATATATATATATATATATATATATATATATATATATATATATTCTTCCGAAATGAACTTAGGGGCTATTTGGATCTCCGTAAAGAAAATGATTTTTGGTTCATAAAATCATTTTCCATGTGTTTGGAACATAATTAGTTAATTCGTATTCGACAAAAATTAGGTACAAATATAATACGGATAAAATTTGTATAATAATTTTAAAATTTGTTGACTAAAAAACGGGTTCGTTAATTATTCGGATACGTGACTTATACGAAAATAACACGTTCACTAATTAAAAATTCGGGATAAAAAATTTGGCTATTAAATTAAAAAAATTTAAAAAATTTATACTATTATTATAAACAATTATAATTTTTTAAAATAATTTAATCCATTTACTTTAGAAATAAATAAAATATTCATTTAGAATAAAAAAATAAAAATATAATTTTAAGTTACTTTCGGCAAAGAATAAAAAAAAAAGAAATATTAAAAAAAAAAAATTAAAAATTAAATTAATTAAAAGTAAATATTAATTTCATTCCAAAGTCATCAAAATTATAAATTAATACACAAATTTATAAAACCACAACTCACAAACAGGTGGCGTCGAGGAAGATGACGAGTGGTACGTGGCCTGGAGGTTCCGATGCCGAGCGCACGCCGCCCGGCCGGAATGGGAGGAAGTGGTCGTGGGGGGTGTGAGAGCAGAGAAGAGAAGGGAAGTGGGGTGAAGTGGGCTGCCGGGGTGGTGGGAGGAGGAGGCTGTCCCGAGAGGATGTGCCAGCAAAGAAGAGAAGGGTGGGGTGGGCCTATGATGGAATTTTTTTTTTTTATTTTTTTATTTATTTTTTTTTCTTTTCTCCCTGAGAGAGAAGGAATTTTTTATTCAAAAATTTAGAATTCACAAATAATTCACGACTAATATATTTTAATTCAAAAATTTATAAATTATTTTAAATTTTTGAAAAAAATCGAAAAGAATACATTTAATTCGGATTCTCAATAATTCGTGAATAATTCGCGAATTAAGATTTGAAACTCCTAAAAGTATTTTTCTGTAAAACTATTTTACATATATTTATTGAAAAAGAAGTTTTTTTCCGTTTTCCGCGGAAAACGAAAACCCGTTCGTTCCTAATTGCGACTCACCAGTCCACGTCATCGTTTCTTAGCACGGTCCACGACAACATTAATGCTTTCACAGTTTTGTGGACCAGCTAATATATATATATATATATATATATATATATATATATATATATATATATATATATATATATATAAATAATCCGACTACTATACTATTAATAGTACTAAGTTATTGATGCTATCAAGTTTTCTATCTTAGATCAACCCCTTTGATCATTTTTATCCGTTAGATTTTACTATTTTTCCAACCACCTATTAAACCCAATGAGTCCATTATCATCTCAACCACACATTTTTTAATTTAATGGTTAAAAATTTAATAGCACCAATAACTTAGGTATTATTAATAGTAATCCAATCTAGCTATATATATATATATATATATATATATAGATATATATATATATATATATATATATATATATATATATATATATATATATATATATAGTATATAGTAGAGCTTATATGCTTTTAAAAGTACAAGCCCAACCATACTTGTGAATTTTTTACCATTGGATTTGAATTGAGATTTATGCAATTAATTATATTTTTTTTTCTCTCTTTTTAGTTGACTTTACAATTGTACAAATCTCAATACAAATTCAATAATAAAAAATTCACAAGTATAATTTGGCTTGTACTTTTGAAAGTATATAAGCTCCACTATATATATATATATATATATATATATATATATATATATATATATAACATATATAAAATATTATATTAAATAATGTTATAAATATAATATAATATAATATTTTTATGTTTTTAAAAATACCAAGTTATTGGTACCTGTGAGTTTTTAACCCTTAAATGAAGAGATGTGTTGTTAGGTTGATAATAGCTTTCTAGGATTTAATAAGCGGTTGGTAGAATAGTATGATCTAATGGTTGGAATTGATTAAAGAAAATATATCTAACGGTGATAATTTTACAAGCACCAAGTGCTCGATGCGGTTAAAAGCACCATAGACGACCTCTATTTAAAACACAAACTTCTGATGAAAGATAAATAGAAACAAACTTTAATATTTATATTGCGTACGTCTCTTGTACTTTCAAAAGTATGGAAGTCTTCGTATTTATAAATTATTTTTAATGATAAAATATTTGATTCGACGATCGACTTCGTTAGGCATGATTTACGCTATTAGAATTATTTAGAAAATAAATTTCATAATTTTTTTATATCATTTACTTAGTGATTAAGAAGTCTCAAAATTGATTATTTTAACGGCCGATATAGTATGTTTGTAAGTTCAACGGTGTAAAATAATCCAAATTACGTAAATTTTTTATAGAAAATTTTATTTAATATCAAAAGTAAGATCAAAACTTTCGATTTGAAATTTAAGAATTTTACTACTATTTTTTATGAAATTTTTATTTTTGGCCATTTATTTTGGGACTACTTGTTCACAAGACAAACGAAATAAAAAAATTATGAAATTCGGTTTCTAGATAATTTCAATAGTGTTGATCATATCTAATGGAACCGATCGCCGAATCGAATGTCCTATAATTGAAACCAATTTACAAATATTGAGACTTCCGTACTTTCGAAAGTATAGGAGCCTAACTCCAATTGTAAGATACCGAACTTTTACAAATGACAAGATTGCAGTATGGTATGTTGGTCAGCACGTTGGAGAGGTGCTGGGTTGAGTCGGAACCGTTCTAGCACGAAATCGATGAGAAAAATGAGCCACGAGTCGAGTTCCCGCAGGTTTTAGGCGTCCGAACCTGCTCTGTAGCCGCCCGAATGGTGGGTGAGGGGGCAACGTGGTGCACGTGACACAAGGCGGCGTCGTGGCAAGGTAGAGGGACGCGTGGCGATGTGATGTTGGCTACGAGCGCGCGTGGAAGCGGGCAGCGGGTGTAACGATTCGGCCCACTAGCAATAATAACTCGTTGGGCCCAAACCACAACCCAAAATACTTAAGCCCAGTTATTATTACTAGTGTCCATGTCTCATATAAATCCAATCATAATTCCATCCACATCCGATGTGGAACTATTGGGGGCGTCACAGAAGCAATCAGTGGAGATCAAGCTCAAGATAAAATCAAGACGTACTGAGATAACTAAATCACATTCATAATGTTGAGCAGATAAGGATACAGAATATAATAGCAAGCATGCTAGAACGTGATAATGTAAGCTATGCGTCAATAATGGAAACCCAAGCACCCAATCGATGCCACTATTGGTCACGAGGACCTCAGGCTAAAGCCACTGTTCGGGCACCTGTTCGGCTGACATAACCCTGCACTCACAAATGCTATCGGGGGCTCACGGGTCAACCTGTCAACCACTTTACCGGTAAAGAACACTGTGATGGTGGCCAAACCATCAGTGTACATGAAGTACAGCGGTGCATGGCGATCATAATGCTGATGCTCAAGCTTACGGTCTAAGGACCGGGTAATCGGCAACAAGCCGGAATCCCAACAGGGATGCTGATGTCTGTATATCAATCATAGGTCATCTCATGCAATATGGAATGCAAGGAATATGTATATATGAGTAAAAGCAAATCTACATAATGACCAAGCAGGCATGATATATGTCCAAGTATAAGCTACTGTACTGATATATAGCTAATGACCAATCAGGCATGATATATGTCCAAGTATAAGCGAGCTATAAGCTATCAATGGAAGTAAAGCTCAAAGACGAGATCAGGGCTAGCATGAAAAACAGGAGTCCGGCCAAATATATCATGCCTGGACATATCGATGCCTAGAGGGCCGAGATGATAAAGCCCGGATCGAAGACAAACCCACCTCAGTGCAGTAGCTTATACTTGGACATATATCATGCCTGCTTAGTCATTATGCAGATTTGCTTTTACTCAGATATACATATTCCTTGTATTCCATATTACATGAGACGACCTATGATTGATATACAGACATCAGCATCCCTGTTGGGATTCCGGCTTGTTGCCGATTACCCGGTCCTTAGACCGTGAGCTTGAGCATCAGCATTATGATCGCCATGCACCGCTGTACTTCACGTACACTGATAGTTTGGCCACCATCACAGTGTTATTTACCGGTAAAGTGGTCGACAGGATGACTCGTGAGCCCCTGATAGCATCTGTGAGTGCAGGGTTATGTCAGCCGAACAGGTGCCCGAACAGGTGCCCGAACAGTGGCTTTAGCCTGAGGTCCTCGTGACCAATAATGGCATCGATTGCTTTTTGCTTGAGTCCTTGGGTTTTTAGAGAGAGAAGCAGAGAGCGAGAAAGGGGAAGAGGGTGAAGGAGATCGCATAGGGAGTATCGTTGAGTGCACGGATCGATCCGAGGGAGTCGAGCACGGATGTGCGTGCGTGTGATTTTTCGAGCTCGTCGATTTTGCGGTAGCTATTGCTTTTAATATTAGTTGTTTAAATTTTTCAAGGTAGAATTTTGTTGTTATAAGACTAGATCTTTAGCTTTTCTTTTTGGATTTGAGTGTTCTGCCCTTTTGTGCTTCACTATTAGGATCAAGATTTTCGGTATCGCGCGATTGAGATGGGGTGCTGTCGAATTTTTCAGGATAGTGCAATTCGTGTGTGGTGGTCACTGCTGAGCGTGATGTCCTTCCGCCGTCGGTGTTCCGCCAGGATTTGCGATCCAGATGAGTTTCGTATAGCCGAGAATGGTGTATTATCTTTCTTAACTGCTTAATAGTTGTAGGTATTTTGACTGCTTGTATGTGGATAGATAGTAGTACAGATATGTTGTGATTGATTTAGCTGATATTTTATAATATTTGAACTATATAGATAGGGGATAGAATATATTATTATTTTATTATTAGAGGACTTATGTGGATTATTTGATTATACTGATTTCGGGGTAGACATTATTTATAGTATGATTGGGTTTATTTAATTATCAGAGGATCCATATTATTAATTATGGGATTAGTATGTTAGTGAGATATTTTAGTAGGTGCCCAACTGGTATTTCTGTTTTGTGTGGTTGGTTGATAGAAATAGATGGTACCGAAAAAATGATATATGTGCTACCTCATAGAAATGTAGGTGATACCTTTATCTTAGTCTTGATGTTTGGTGGACTATTAGTGGGCTAGAGGCAGGTATGTGTATGTCACACCCCGCGATTGAAACTGCGATCCGGGCTCGCGAGCAGATCCGCCATCTGCACGGGAAACCCTGCACAGACGAAGCGACTAACCTGCAAGTAAGATCTATAGCTAAACAAATATCAGAGCTGAAATGAAACTAAAGCTACAAAAAACATAAACTGAACATCTGAACCCACATAAATCCAAAATATCCAAAATACAAAGTTCTCCCACTATGAAAAATAAATACAATCCCAGACTGTCCAATACAAAAGTGAAAACTCAAAAATACAGGGTACCTCTACCTCTCAGACAGACTCGGATAAGAAACTAGTCGGCTATGCCCTTACCTCGATCTGCTGTCTCTGCACGAGCTAAAGCCGGAATAGCCGCCTCAGAAAAATCTGTCACCACAGCGGGTGTGAGAACTACTGCAAAAGGTAGTTCTCAATGAGTACCGTCACGAATATCCACGGTATGACCACTAAGTCTACTGGAGGCAAAACAAATAAGTATGCAGATAGATAATATGAAAGCTGGAATAAAACTACAGCTAATATGCCTCAAGTATCATGCTCAAAGGAAAAACTCATCTAAGAACATGCTATGCATCCACTCGCTCACATAACCCAATCTCAGTGACTGCCACATCGGGTCCAGTCAAGCTTGCGCCCCCTAGTGTATCAACCAGGACGTCCCATCGGACTATCTCAGTATCACGCAAAGCGACCTCTAGTGTATCAACTAGGCGCATCATCATCATCATCGCATCCGGAGCGTAACTCGAGGGGAGCGAGCGACCCCACCGAGCTCAAGCGTGTCTCGTCTGGCATAAAAAGCGGCATCTGCATGCTACAATCCACGATCAAACAGATCAGAAACTCGAATGCCAACATCCCACACTCATGTCTAGGTTGGAGAACACTCCACGACTCAATCCGATATGCCCCCAAAAATTCCAAGACACTAGCAATACATCCTCTAAGTCAAATAAAATCCACTCGGCCCCCAGGCGCGAGGACATATGCACCCTGAACACATGCCACCCCTCTGGCGATCTCAAAATTTAAAAACCATTCTTAAAATGCCAATTTTCCTTAAAACGGGTTTTCTTGATTTTTAAAACGGTCCAGGTGCAAGTATGATACCAACTAACTATGAAATCTAGTGTCATGCAGTACCAGGAGTATACTAAAAATAATTTGGGGTTTCGATAAATTTTCTGTAATTTCCTAGGCAACTATCAGATTTATTAACTGTAAAAAATAGACATACTAGACATGATCAATATGCATACAGAAGCATTAGAGGGCATTCCATACAGTTTGGAAGAGTTTTCAACCCACCAAGAATGCTTTCCGTAGGCAAAGCCGAAGTCGGGGAAGCGCCAAACCCACAATCTGCCGAAACCGTCGAAACTGCCGAAACTGCACCTCGCGCGTGCATACTGTCGAGTGCCTCGGAAAATCCCCTAAAGCTCAAAGCAGCCTCCCAAGTTCTCTGCAAAAATTCTTGCGTGCTCCGGCCCACTCCGCTGCCAGCCCACAGCACGCACGCACCCTCATCGGCTCCGCGAAGTGCAACTCCAAAAACCACAGCCCACGCTGCAAGCTGCTCCTCATGGCGAAGTGGAAAAAGAGGGAAGGAGTACAACAAAAATCCAAGCTCAAATCCTACTCAAAATCCAAAGAAGAACCTCAAAAATCCAAGTTTGGAGAAGCATCAAACTCACCTCGTATGCAGCCTGACGCACGCGCACAACTCCGCTCAACCTCCTCTCAACAAGAACCAACACTTGATCTCTCCTTTCTTCTCTGCTTCTCTTCTTTTCTCTGGTTGTAGTGGAGAAGAAGGGGAGTGGTAGCTGGCTATTTAATGAAGGTGGCGAGGTGTGTAGTTGGTGCAGTGGGTAGCTGGGAGATGAAATGACGAAAAAACCCTCACTAAAAATCAAGAAATTACCTTAATTCTCGAATTCTGGAGGCTGGGGTACCGGTACTCCCCTTCCAGTACCGGTACCCAACACCCTGTTCCGGAACACGGGGCTCGGTTCCGGAACCAAGCCATCAGTTCCGAAACCCAGCACCCGGTTCCGGAACTCCAAGCTCCCAAGGCCCAACCGCAGGATGATGCTTCGGTTGTCGACGCCGCCAACTCACTTTTCACCCCGGAGGCTCCCGCATCGATCCGAAACCTCCCGAACACCACTGTAATCATAAAATACACATGTCCCAAGTGGTATCCACCCACCATGCACAACTGCGGAGTTGGTGCTCTACACCCAACCCGGTACTCTACAGTGTAAGTGTGCTTGGGGCACTGAGATCGAATTGTTTGGTACTTCTAGCTTTGGGGGTTCATGAGTTATGTTTTGAGGGTTTTCGTTTTTTAGTTGTTGGTGGCCTAATGGAATATCGTTTTGATCATAACCTGCATGCCACATAGAGTTATATTGGGATTTACCGGTATAGGACCGGAGAGAGAGAGAGAGAGAGAGAGAGAGAGAGAGAGAGAGAGAGAGAGAGAGAGAGAGAGAGAGAAAGAGAGAGATGATGGGAGGCTACCAATTGGCCACCGCACCAGCGGTGGTGTAGCTCGGACAATAGTCGGAGGTAGACTGGCGTCTACTGTTAACGGGCGCATCAGCGACTGTGTAGTTCAGACAATATGAAGAGATGACATGGGCGTATCTTTTGCCAGACGCACTAGCAATAGTGTAGTCCGGGCAGTATGTAATGTAGGCCTAATCGAACCGTTGAGTCTGTTAGTTCATGATTGGGTTCTGTGTTGAGTAGGCTGGTGTCATGCTAGGTGTATGAGTCTAGGTGAGTAAGACCTTACTTTCCTTTGGGGTTTTCTAGTTGACTAGAGGATAGGGTAATTAGTTCAGTAGTGTGTTTAGGTGTAGAGGTATGATAGCTTAGTATTGTATAGGTTTTGCCATATTATATTCTGCTACTAGTTTATAATTGTAGTTTTCTTCTATCTTGCCCGGTAGACCTAGTGGGTAGGTCGTGATTGTCCCCGATCGTATCCATTGAGAACTACTGTTTTGTAGTTCTCACGCCCTATTGTGGTCTACTTTTCAGGGCCTTCCGATTCGACTGCGGATCGAGATAAGGGGATTGCATCATAGATAGCATCACCCTTCCTGTTTTGGTTTTGTAGAGATAGACCACCAGCTTTATAATTTTGGTTAGATTACACTGTATTTTAGGACTAGAGAGGTTAGAATCTTTTATTTATATTTATATTTTGGGAGGTAAATCTTGTATGTATTATTATACAGTGATAACTGATAGTTTAGTTTTTATTTATACTATGATATATGTTGAGTTATAAACTTTTAATTCTCTTGTAAGATAGTTTTGAACGCTTCGCATGCACGAGGTGCATCCTCACACACTTAGCAGCGCGTGCCTAGAGAGCTTCCGCTGTGGGCCCAGAATGTGAGACCATTTATATGTAACCTAATATAAAAATATCCAACATTATTTTATAGAAATTTTTATCTATATTTCCAATCAACCAAACAAGTATGAATCAAAAATTTATTTTTTTTATATTTGAGCCAAAGGCTAGACACCGTAAACTTTATTTTTCACTCAATTTTTTTTTTATAAAAAATTAGTTTTTACTGTTTTACGTGAAATCAAACAGCCAGGGGTGAAAACGATCAAATACAATCAGAATTTTTGATAAAACTATATTCGCATCCATATTTTTCTTTGGATGCAAATTCTGATCCGGACATATATCGAATGCTAAAATTTCATTACCATATTCAATAAAATCATATTCAAATTCAAATATAAATCAGATTTGTAATTAGATATTATTCGGAGAATAATACATATACTAATATATGTATAAAAATATAAACTAGAATTTGCACGATTAAAATACACAATGCAATTAAAGGTTGACAATAATTGTTCAAATTTCGTATGCCTGTATTTTATTCAATAAAATTTATTATTTTTTCTATTTCCTAAAGATGAAAAGGTTGAATACGGTCAATTTTTTTATGAAACCATATTCGCATTCATATTTATTTATTTATTTATTTCAAATGCGAATTCGCATACGAATATGTGTCAAATGCTAATTTTTGAGGTACATACTCGCAAACTATCAAATCCTATAAGAATTTACCCTAACCTCTTTCAGTCCTACGAAACAATTCATTAGCTGAAAATACGAAAAAACTAAATTTCGAACTTAGAATCTCGGTTACCCATCATTAAGTTCTTGTCGCTTGTGCTAGGGACGTTAATTACAAAAACCTAACTTTAACATTTTTGCAAAAAAAGCATTTCAACTTATTTTTAGCCATTAAATTCTCTAAACTTTGCTAGTAGCCCAATGAGTCTTTTTCCTCGAGATGTTACTTATTGCACAAATATTTTAATCGCATGTCTTGTCTATAATTTTATAAGATTTCAAAATATAAAATAGCCTATTATTTTTTTTTCAGTTTTGATAATAAATCATATATAAAACTCAAAAAATAAAGTGAATCTTTATTTTTTTTCTTCTTAAAATGTTTAAAAAGAAATAAATTTGTTTGTGTTTTGATCTCAAAACGGCCGGTTGTGTAGTTAATAACTTCATGATTGAGAAAAGATGTTGGTTAAACTATTTGATAAAGTTTAGAGAGTTTAATGGTTAAAATTGAAAATTCAGACACTTATATATATATATATATATAAAGTTGGGCTGGATTGCTATTGATAGCACCAACCCAACTTTGCCACCCATTTTGTAGCCATTGGATCGCATTGAGATTCGTGTAGGTTCTTTAATGAAAAAAAAAAAAAAAGTAAAAAGAAAAAGTAAAAAGTAAAAAGTTTTTCTTTTTAATTAAAGAGTTTCACGAATCTCAATGCAATTCAATAGCTACAAAATGAATGACAAAGTTGGGTTGGTGCTATCAATAGCATTCCAGTCCAACTATATATATATATATATATATATATATATATATATATATATATATATATATATATATATATATATATATAAAGAAAAAAAAAAAACAAAAGTTAATGCAGAGCGTTTCGTACATTTTTTTTTCGAAAAAACAGGAAAAGATTTAAGTATGACTAATTAATGACATGATTGAGAAAAAACAGGAAAAGATTTAACTTAGGCTTTTTTTATTTGTTGGAACCTTTTCATTCTCACTTCTTTTTTTACTGGCTTGCTTTAATAGTCGCGCACGTACGTACGTACTAGTCATATAAATACATGCATCCTGATGTGGTTGTGTATATAATTAAAGAATTTTAATCACTAAATAATAAATACACACAATTCAAGACACCACATAAGACCGGGACCAACACATCAATAATTTATAAATACTTATATTTAAGACACCACATAAGACGGCCACGAACAGACTAATAATTTATAAAAACTTATTTTGTGGGGGCACATTTTTCTCTAGTAATGGGGTGTGGGGGATTCAGGTGACAAGGTAGGTGAAAGCACCAGACAGGAAAGATATGGTTGAGGAGGGATCATGATTAGAAGGATATTTTAATAAGGTGCATGGCTTGTTGTTAATTAATTGCTATTATTAATTAGAGAGATGTGATTAAGAGCCAAAGTTCTAAAGAGGCTTTTTGTTCTCTTCAAACAATGAGAGTTGTTTGGATACCATTCTTAAGATCTGGAATATATATATATATATATATATATATATATATATATATATATATATATATATATATATAATTTATATTATAATAAAATTATGTTATAGCGATATTTTTAAGTATTTTTAAAATTTAAAAAAAATATCGCTATTAAAAATATCGATACTTATTATTAATGTTGCTATATGTGCCGTCGCTAGGGTGTATAGCGACACATTTTTATAATGTGTTCCAAAAATGTGTCCCTATAACATAATTTTAGATATAGATAGAATATAGATAGGAGAGTTGTACAAAAGTGTCACAAATATGTATTCCTATAACTTAATTTTGTTGTAGTGTCAGCTTGAACTTGTTACAAAAAAAGAGCAGGTGCCTCAGCTGGCATTTTGAATATTAAAACTATATATGAAAAAATAGAGTAGAAAGATCAGTCAAAACTTTAGCTCATTTATAGACAGTAGTACAAACTTTTGATGTTAACAATTAGACTCTTTAAACTTCATTGAATAGTTCAGTAAATTATTTTAGTTGCATGTATCGCATATAATTTTATAAAGTTTTAAAACACATAAAAATTTATTTTTTGTACTCTAGTATATAAAAAAAAGCAATGTAAATTGAAGTTTGGTTAAACCTTTTCTTCGAGTGCAATGTTTAATTATTTGAAAAAGAAAAAATAATTTTTTTTTTACAGTATGAAGCCTTACAGAATTATATAGTTACGATATCCAATTAAAACAGTTATGTAATTAATAAGATTACTTTAATGAGGGTTTTGAACTATTTAACCAAATTTAGAAAATCTAACTGCTAAAATTAAAGTTCATACTTCTATTTACAAAAGAGCTAAAGTTCAGAGGATCTCTATATATATATATATTTTTTAAAATAATCGGGGTTGGGATCTACCGCCAAACTAAAAAAAAATTAAGAAAAATTATAGATTTTAGAAGATGAACGAATCGGGTAAATTACTTGCTACATTTCTCTTTTTTTTTTTTTTAAAAAAAAAAAGAGTAAAATTAAAGTTTGACTTGATTTTCGGCTTCATCAATCCAAATTTCAATATGAAATTGAAGGAAACATAAAACTTTTCCCTCCAAAAATATATGCAATATTAGTTTAATTAAAAGAAGAGTGGAAATACAAAAAAAAAAAAAAATCAAAAATAAGGCTGCGTTTGGAATCGGGTTAAGGTGGAATTGGTTAAACCGGGGATAAATATAAAATACGGAATTAGAGCGAAAAAGCGTTTGGGATGGTTCAGGGATAAGAGATTTTGTGTTTGGTTTAATAATGAGGAATAGGAGGAATAAAGAGGATAAGTTGGGTAAATTACCTTTTTGCCCTCAAGAGTTAATATGTGATAAAAGTTGTTAAAATCTAATTATTTCGTTTTAATTAATAGATTAATCGTTTAAAAAAATAGAAATAAAATTATAATCATAATTAAATTATATTATTTAAAAATAATATTTATTTTAATATTTTATTTTCTCAAATTAAAATTTAAGTTTAAAATATAAAATTTCAACATTTTAATTTTAAGATTTAAAATTTTATAATATTTATTTTAAATAATAAATTTTTAACATAAAATTTTTTCAAAATTTGGAAAAATCGTATATTTGCTAAATATTTGTAAATTTTTGCCCTCAAGCTTTATTATGTGATTAAAATTTTGTAAAATCGTTTTTCTCGTTTTAATTAATGGATTAATGGTTTTAAAAAATAGAAATAAAATTATAATCATAATTAAATTATATTATTTAAAATAATATTTAATTAATATTTTTTTTCTCAAATTAAAATTTAAATTTAAAATATAAAATTTCAACATTTTAATTTTAAGATTTAAAATTTTATAATATTTATTTTAAATAATAAATTTTTAACATAAAATTTTTTAAAAATTTGGAAAAATCGTATATTTGCTAAATAGTTGTAAATTTTTGCCCTCAAGCTTTATTATGTGATTAAAATTTTGTAAAATCATTTTTCTCATTTTAATTAATGGATTAATGGTTTAAAAAAATAGAAATAAAATTATAATCATAATTAAATTATATTATTTAAAAATAATATTTAATTTAATATTTTATTTTCTCAAATTAAAATTTAAATTTAAAATATAAAATATCAACATTTTAATTTTAAGATTTAAAATTTTATAATATTTATTTTAAATAATAAATTTTTAACATAAAATTTTTTTAAAATTTGGAAAAATCGTATATTTGCTAAATATTTGTAAATTTTTGCCCTCAAGCTTTATTATATGATTAAAATTTTGTAAAATCGTTTTTCTCGTTTTAATTAATGGATTAATAGTTTAAAAAAATAGAAATAAAATTATAATCATAATTAAATTATATTATTTAAAAATAATATTTTATTTAATATTTTATTTTTTCAAATTAAATTTAAAATTTTAAAAATAAAATTTTAACATTTAAATTTTAAAATTTAAAATTTTATAATATTAATTTGTGATGATGAGAGTGTATTGGGAAGAGAGAAAGGAGGTGGGATGAAGGAAAAGAGAGAGATGAGAGAGGGATTTGTGATGATGAGAGTGTATTGGGAAGAGAGAAAGAAGGGGAGAGGAGAGAGAGTGAGGAGAGAGTTTTTATTAAAATAATATGTTGGGAGGAGATAAAGTAGGGAAGGAGGGTAAAATGGTAAAAAATATAATATTAAAATAATAAGTTGGGATTTGTTATACCAGCTATTCTGCTTGTTCTGGGTTAAGCAATACCAGATGGTTTCCGGAGCGTTTGGTAGAATAAGGGGGATAAACCCGCTATTTCCGGTTCTAGTCCCGAACCAAACGGACCCCGGTTCTAACTAAGTTAATCTCCAAGATAAAAATGACATGTTTCGAATATCCCACTACAACAAAATTAGGTTATAGGGACACATGTTTGTGACACTTTTGTATAAATGTCTTATTTATATTCCATCTAATCTAAAATTAGGTTATAGAGACACATTTTTGGGACACATTACAAAAATATGTTGCTATACATTCTAGCGACGGCACATATAGCAACACATACAATAAATGTCGGTATTTTTGTCAACGTCACTTTTTTTAAATTTTAAAAATACTTAAAAATGTCGTTATAGCCTAATTTTATTGTAGTGTTCTGACCAAATATATATATTGAATTAATTCATGAAGCTTGGGAGAATATTCACAAGTGCTATTGGAAAGCGCAGAATCCAAGAGCTTACTTTAATTTTCTCCTATAATACACAAGTACACAATATTTGCTTTTCCAAGTATAAAAGCTGTGTTGGGAATGAGATAGTCGTTTTAATATTAAATTTTGTGAATTCATAATTAGCTAAACTATTATCAATTGTTGTTGATATATGCGATATTTACTTTGGTATTGATTATTAAAATTTTACAATAAAAATATTAAATTAAATATTTATTATAAATTTATTTTTTTAATAAAAATTAAAAGCGACAAAATTATTAAAAAAAATAAAATAAAATAGAAAATGTGGATGAAATATAATTCAGTAAGAGCAATGCTACCTGTACACCCCGAAGGGGTGTACATCATACACCTCCATCATTTTAATGGTGGCGATACTTTTTACGGGTCACATCAAGTGACCATCATCACACCCCCACCCTTAGATGGGTGGGGTGTATGATGTACACCCCGAAAGGGGTGTACACATAGCATTTTCCATTCAGTAATCAAGAAAATAATTATACCTGACTCCTCTTCTATACCGACTAGGTTTAACCCGATCATTCTTCCTGAAACTCTCTCATCATTTTCTCGTCTTTTATAAACCCATAAAATTTTTCTTTTTGAACGCATCCGTATATTAGGTGCATCCAAAATTATTGATATTTTGATAATACCATATAGGTGTGGCTAAAAAGTACCACCATCACTACCAAATAATAGTAAATATGTTATATATAAATCTTACATCAAAAAATACCTAAATTCTAATTTAATTAAATTTCTAATATAATTAATATTTAAATATTTATTATAATCTAAATATGATTTAATTATAAATTTAATTAAGTCTTAATAAGCTGTTTAACTGTATGGCCTAATAAAATGGCGAAATTAATTGGTTGTGGTTGTTAAGGAAACAACTATAAATCTAAAAGATTAGTGATAAGCTTTTTGAGTGCAAACTAAGAAGTGTTTGGTGAAGAAGCACATGGTGATGTTTGGAGGGTGGGTGGAGTGCTTTAGCACAAATCCTCTAATGATTTTTAGACATTAACCCACACCCACTTGATGTGCGCCCACATGCAAGCTCACGCCTCATCAATTATTTTGCCTAATAAAGATTATAACGTATTGTGCATGTCATGTAGATCTGCACCACCACCATTATAGCAATTTATTAATTTTAATTTCCGTACAAAAATTATTTACTGCAGTTCATTAATTTTAGGAAAATGCTACGTGTACACCCGTAAGGGGTGTACATCTCACACCTCCACCCATCTAAGGGTGGGGGTGTGATGATGGGTCACTTGATGTGACCCGTAAAAGATATCGTCACCATTAAAATGGTGGAGATGTATGATGTACACCCCTTCGGGGTGTACATGTAGCATTGCTCTTAATTTTAATATTTATATCATCACTATATATATATATATATATATTAGAGCTTATATATATTTAAAAATACAAATAAATTCATATTTGTAAATTTTTTATCATTAAATTTGTATTCAGATTTGTGTTTTTGTAAAATCAACTAAAAAGAAAGAAAGAAAAAGTAAAAAATACAAATCCCAATACAAATTCAATGGTAAAAAATTTATAAGTATAAATGTGTTTGTACTTTTAAAAGCATATAAGTTATCTCTCTCTCTCTCTCTCTCTCTCTCTATATATATATATATATATATATATATATATATATATATATATATATATATATATATATATATATATATATATATATATATATAATTAGGCTGAAATACTATCGATAGCACCAAGTCATTGGTACTACCAATTTTTTAATCTTTGGATTAAGAAATGTGCGGTTAGGATGATAGTGGTTCCCTAGGGTTTAGTGGGTGGTTGGTTGAATAGTAAAAATTTTAAGGGGCCACTATAATCCCAACCGCATATCTTTTTATCCTAAAACTAGAAACTTGGTAGCACCAATTGCTTGGTGCTATCGATAATATTCTAGCTGGACTTTATATGAACTATGCTGGAATACTATCGATAGCACTAAATTATTAGTACTACCAATTTTGTAACCCTTGGATTAAGGGATGTGCGGTTAGAATGATAGTGATCGCGTAGGGTTTAGTGGGTGATTGATTGAATAGTAAAAATCTTAGGGAATCACTATAATCCCAGTCGCACATCTTTTTATCCAAGGGCTGAAAACTTAGTAGCACCAACCACCCACTAAACCTTAGAAGATCACTATCATCCTAACCACACATCGCTTAATCCAAAAACTAAAAAATTGATATCACCAATGACTTTGTGTTATCGATAGTAATATTCCAACCTAATTATATATATATATATATATATATATATATATATATATATATATATATATATATATATATATATAGTATATATATATATGTATATGTATATATATATATGTATATATATATATGTATATATATATATATATATATATATATATATATATATATATATATATATATATATATATATATATATATATATATATATATATATATATAATTAGGTTGGAATATTACTATCGATAACACAAAGTCATTGGTGATATTAATAGTACAAAGTTATTGGTGGTATTAAGTTTTTAACACTTGGATTAAAAGATGTGTGGTTGAAATAATAGTGCACCCCTTGGATTTAATAGGTGGTTGGAAAAATAGTTAAATCTAACGGATGAAAATGATCAAGGGGGTTGATCTAATGGTAGAAAACTTGATAGCACTAAATATTTCGTACTATCGATAGTATAGTAGTCGCACTATATTTGGGACTATAGTGCGGCTACTATACTATCGATAGTACCAAATATTTAGTGCTATCAAGTTTTCTACCATTAGATCAACCCCCTTGATCATTTTCATCCGTTAGATTTTACTATTTTTCCAACCACCTATTAAACTCAAAGGGTCCACTATTATCTCAACCACACATCTTTTAATTCAATGATTAAAAGCTTAATAGCACCAATGACTTTGTACTATTAATAGTATTTCAGCCTATCTCTCTCTCTCTCTTTCTCTCTCTCTCTCTCTCTCTCTCTCTCTCTCTCTCTATATATATATATATATATATATATATATATATATATATATATATATATATATATATATATATATATAAAATTGTGCTTCTATACTTTTAAATGTATGAAGTCATTGGTGCTTATAAATTTTTAACCATTGAATGAAAAGATGTGTGGTTAAGATGAGAGTTCTTGGATTAAGTGAGTAGTTGGTGGAATAGAATGATCTAAAGGATGAAATTAATCGAAGGGATAGATTTAACGATAAAAAATTTACAAACACCAATTGCTTGGTATTTATACAAATATAGTAGCCGGACTATATATATATATAGTCCGACTACTATACTATTAATAGTATCAAGTTATTGGTGCTATCAAATTTTTTACTCTTAAATCAACTCCTTTGATCATTTTCACCCGTTAGATTTTACTAATTTTCCAACTACCTATTAAACCTAAGGGGCTCGTTAGATTTAAATCATAGTCAAAAATGTTTTTTTTTTTTTTTTTTTGAGAGTAAGGCAGCATGCTGCCGCTTCATTCATTACGTGGATGAATTTAGCAAAAGTGTGGGGGCAACGTAGGCTGCAGGAGCAGCGGCCCGAAAAAAAAAAAAAAAAAAAATAAAAAATAAAATAAAAATAAAAAAAACACTGGACACAGAATCTGGTCCAGTAAGACCGCAAAAGCCTGATGTCACCGAGGATCTGTCGAAGGGTGCGGGACTGATTTTCGAAGATCCTTCTGTTCCTCTCCAGCCAACAGCACCACCACGTGGCTGCGATAGTGCTGAGAGCTCTCTTGCCCAGACTCCCTTTCTTGCTAGCATGTGTCTCCCACAAACAGTCGAGAGTTGGAATATCACGGATCTCCAATCTGTTTGGCAGCAGGGTCCCCAGCAGTGCTTGAGCAGCGTCGCAGGAGGCAAAGAGGTGGTCCGCAGTTTCGACGTTACCGTGGGATAGAACACAGTACGGCGGTCCGGTCCAATTCCTTAAGATTAGTCTGTCCCTAGTTAGCACCCTCCTTCTGAGAACGAGCCAAATTAATACTTTTACTTTCAAAGGCACCTTAATCTTCCACAAGTGGGCGAACCGCCTATCCACTGCCCCGCTATCTTGTAGAAAGCGGTACGCCGATTTTACCGAGTAGAGCTCGCTAGTCGCCCACCGCCAGTGGAATTCGTCTGAGGTGCTGGCTAGGTGGGTGTTTGCCGTGGTAACTTTGAGCTGTGTAGTCGGTACCTCGATCCCTGGCACCCCTGGGGTGAGACCTTCAAGTATCTTCGCCCAATTCCATCCAGTCGGGTCGAGGCATTCCTTTATCCGGAGATTCTTATTGGTGACCAATTGGAAGATGCCGTGAAATTGGGTAGCAAGACTAGCGTTCCCAATCCAAATATCAGACCAAAAGCTCGTCAATTCCCCGTTCCCCACCGTCCGAGTCGTGCCGCACTTGAAGAGCTCTCGCGTTCCTACCACACTTTTCCACCACAGTGAGTAGGGTTTGAAGAAGAGGCCTT
The DNA here is from genome assembly GCA_029204045.2 of Tillandsia leiboldiana. Classification (NCBI taxonomy): domain Eukaryota; kingdom Viridiplantae; phylum Streptophyta; class Magnoliopsida; order Poales; family Bromeliaceae; genus Tillandsia; species Tillandsia leiboldiana. Next base: position 6,730,462 of record CM055076.1, on the reverse strand, counting down.
CGTTCAGCGGGCATCTACGCCGATAGTATAGCCCCTTTACCAGGATCCCCCAGGGGGTCCAACCTGCGGTGAGGTATCTCAACCACCACTTAGCAAGTAGGGCAGTGTTCATGTTCACCAGATTCAACACCCCTAGACCCCCGTCCCTTTTATTCCTGCAAATAGTATTCCACCCCACCAGGCAGCTTCCCCCTGAAATTGCGCTCTGGCCTTTCTAGAAGAAGGCTCTACGCAGAGAGTCGATTCTTCTGATAACCCAGGCCGGCGCTCTGAACACCGACAAGAAGTACAAGGGGAGGTTAGAGACCACGGAGTTAATCAGGATAAGCCGCCCTCCTTGCGACAGTAGTTTTGCCTGCCACCCATCAATTCTCCGCTCAATTCTGTTAATGATTAGGTGCCATTCGTCCTTTGGGATGGAGCCATGTTTCAGGGGTAGGCCCAGGTACTTGATTGGTAGCGCTCCCAACTTGCACTCCAGCATCTCCGCGAACCTCTCTCCTTTATTGGCACCCCTGCCCATGTAGAACAATTCCGACTTTGCCCTGTTGATTTTGAGGCCGGATGCCCACTCAAAGATCAGCCAAATGAATCGGAGATTACGAATTTGTCTTGCTTTCGCCTCGCAGAAGAAGATAGTATCGTCGGCAAATTGGATAATGGAGGTTTTCGCTTCCCCCGTAGGCCCAACCCCTTGGAGTAGGTGATTTTGAACGGCGCGGTTAGTCATCCGTGCTAATCCCTCAGCTACCAACAGGTAAAGAAATGGCGACAGCGGGTCCCCCTGGCGAAGACCTCTCTTCATTCTGAACCACTTAGTTGGTGTGCCGTTGACAAGGATGGCAACCTTGCCGTTGGAGATACACTGGTCTATCCACCCACACCACTTTTGATTCGCGCCTAGACAGCAGAGGATATGTTGGAGGAATGCCCAGTTCACGTGGTCGTAGGCTTTCTCGAAGTCCGCTTTAACTCCTACACTCTCGATATGCTTGCTCACTCCCCAGCCAACTAGCTCGCTCGCGGTAACGAAGGAGTCTAGAATGAACCTACCTTTAACGAATGCAGACTGCACAGGGGAGATTATCTTATCTATCTCTTTGGCGAGTCTGTTCGTCAGCACCTTCGAAATGATTTTCTGGATACAATTGATGAGGCAGATAGGCCAGAAATCGTTGGCCGTACTAGCTCCCTCCGACTTTGGAATGAGGCAGATGTGGGAGTAGTCTACCGGACCAGTGTTTAGTGATCCGTTGAAGAGGTCGTCGAAGATTCTAGCCAGATCCTCCTTGATCACGTCCCAGAACCTCTGGTAGAAAACCATGTTGAACCCGTCGGGCCCCGGCGCTTTGTCCCCACCCATCTAGAAGGTAGCTAGCTTGATTTCCTCCATCGTGAACGGGGCAGTAAGGTGTTCGGAGCTAAGCGCCGAGTTGTCGGGGAAAAGAGCGCGCCAGTCGCCAACAGAGGAGGAGTAGGTGGTGTCAGGCGCAAAGCGATCTTTGAACTTCTGGAAGAAATACTCCCCCTTATCCTTTTCCCTCACTATTGTGTGGCCATCATCCATCAAGTGTCCGATGCGATTGGATCTAAGTCTCCCGTTGGCCATAGCATGGAAGAATTTGGTGTTGCCGTCCCCCTCTTTGAGCCAGTGTTGCTTGGCTCTGGTTTTCCAAAGAATCTCTTCCTCACAAATGGTTCCTTTCAGTTGATTCTTGAGGTCCCCTCTCGATTCCATTTCGTTTGTGGTCAAGCACCGGTGTTCCTCCAGGGTATCCAGCCTACGGATCTCCTCCGCAATAGCCCGCTTAGTCTTGGTGATGCTGTGGAAGCCCGAGGAGCACCATTCTTTGATCCGCTTACGGCAGTGGCGGAGTTTCGCGTTAAAGGTGAGGATGCTTCCCAACCTTCCATGTCTATTGTCGATTTCCTTCCACCAAACAGGTACCAACGTGACGAAGTCGTCCCGAGTAAGCCAAACCTTTTCAAATCTGAAGGCGTTCGGCCCGTGGGGCCTTTGCGTTTTGAGTAAAAGGGGGGTGTGGTCCGAGGTGATACGTGGGAGCGCCTCGACTGAAGAGAGTGGGAACACTGAGTCCCAGTCAGTCGAGACGAGGAAACGATCAAGCTTAGCCAGGGTGGGGGATCGCTGCATGTTTGACCAGGTGAAGCTCTGATTACTCAGGGGGAGATCAACGAGCTCGAGCTCGTTGATCGTCAAGTTAAACAAATCCATAAACCGCTTACTCCAGTTGTTACCAAGTCTCTCGCTAGGGGACCGAATGAGGTTGAAGTCCCCACACACACACCAAGCCCCAGGGCATGCTGATTTGAGCGCGACCAATTCCTGGCAGAAGGCGGTCTTCCCGTCCCCACTGGGAGGACCGTAAACATTCGTTAAGAAGAAAGAGGTGCCGCTGCGCTCGCACTTCAGCCGCAACGTGAGGGAGTGTTCACGAACGAGGACCTCCGAGCAGGTGAAGAACCTGGAGTTCCAGCAGGTCGCTAGACCGCCCGAGGCCCCTGACGAAGGGATGAACTGGCAACGATCAAAGCCCGAACCAGCAAAAGACAGAAGAAATGAGCGGGATATACGGCCCAGCTTCGTTTCTTGGAAGCAAAGTACAGACTCACTAAGACCCATAACGACCGATTTGACCTGACCACGCTTGGTCAAACCGTTGAGGCCACGAACATTCCAGGAGCAGACCTTAACCATAAAAAAAGGGAAAACACCAACGACAAACCACCAGACCAAACCCCTGGCCCTGGACCGCGGCCCCGACCAGTTCCAGAAGCGAGGCGGCGTCCCCATCACTCAGCTGGATACCAAGGTAGGCACTCTTGCGGATGACCCTCGACAGATCCCTAGCCGGGCCGATCAAGCCGTCAGCGCATTCCGGTCGGGGATCAAGGAGTTCCGCCTTCCGATCAATGGCATGTGCCAGCGCGACCTCTCTTCCCTTCTTCGCGTGCCTCGCGCTCCTCCTAGGTGAGTTCGAGTAGCAGTTTCCCTCCAGGTGGCAATGCTCCACCAGTTGGATGGCGTCGGGGTGCCCCGACAGAGCTGGACCGTGGCCGACCACGATCGCTGCATCGAGGCTTGACGGGCCCCCCGGCGTCTCCGGTGGTCGCCGGCGTGCCGCGGCCGTGAAGGGCGCTCCATCCACGACCGGCTGCAGGCCTAACTCCGAGGCACCGGCGGCTGAGCCCTCGGGGGCTGAGGGGGCAATACAGACCGGCCCCCGCCGTCCGACGAAAGACAGGGCACTCATCAGGCCTTGAAGCCCGTCAATCTCAGCAGAGGATATAGGGCCCGGGGATCCATCCGCGGTGAGGTCCACTCCGTCCGCCGCTGGACCCGGTGAAGAGGGCCAGCCTGACTGCCCTAGCGACGGGCTGGCGGACCGCGGAGGATCGACGGCAGACCAGCACAGCGAGAGCCAGAGGGGCCCACCGGGCTGGGCCCCCGGCGGCCAGAGAGCTGGAGCCCCAGTCCCACCCCCCAGGGCCCCAGGAGCCGCAGAATTCCCATTGGGCCCCACCTCGCCTGGCCCACGCGGCGGGAAGGAAGGCCCTCCCGGTCCGACTAGGCAGAAGGCCCCATCGGTGGGCCCCCCTCCCGGGCCCCGGCAGCCAATGGGCAGTCGCAAGAGCTCACGAAGAAGAAAAGCCCGCCGAAATCCAGACCACGGGCCCCCCGCAGCACACAGATCCCCAACCCACGGAGCCGGCCCAGACCGCGGTGAAGGGAGGGTCAATGAGGTGGGCCCGAAGGAGGCCCACAGTGCGCCCGGCTGCTGGCGCGACGAAGGAGAGGGGCCACTCCCCAAGGGGCTACTAAACATCAGTTCCACCACTGAGAAGACGTCACCCCCGACACCGCCCCACTCCCCAATACAAGTCAGAACCCCCCCTCCCAAACCATGAAAGGGATTTGAAATATAACCCAAAGTAGCATTCGTACACACCCCCACAGCGGTCGTCGCCTGTCGCAGACCCACCCTCCCTGGCAGGGGCCCACCAGCGGCTCGAGCGGTGGCGCCTCGGTTCCCGGCCCCTGGGTAAAGAGAAGCCCTAGTACGGTTGGCGGCCAACGGTCCAAGGCGAGACGCCTGCCCGATAGCCGCCACAGCTCTCCACTCCGGGTCGATTACCGGCGTCGCCGAGGGTGCCCCCACCGGAAAACAGGGCCGTCGTCTTCTGTCCCGGATCTCCGAAAAGTCCCAGGAGTCGCCCTACACAGACCTGCGGCCATCCCTGGAACCCCCACTGTGGTCGCTGAGGCCGACGACTGCGATCCTCTTGGCGAGCCTCGATCCACGGGGGTCCGTTTGGTCACCCCCCTCACTCGGACCCCCTCCCACAAAAGGAATGCCCCGGTCGTCCCCTCCGAACGGCGCCGAACTCTCGATTCTAACCGGGGCCGAGACCACCACATCCCCCATAGAGATGGAAAGCATAACGGGGATGTCGGCGAGGTCGTCCACCGCCACCTCGCAGCGGTATCCGGTCATATCGGTGATGTTGACGCTGCTGTCACTCGCTCGGATGAATCGCCCGAAGCTTCCGACTAAGTTGCTCACACAGCTGGACGACCAGCACTCGAAAGGTAAGTTGCGGATCTTCAGCCAAGCTTTGAACATTAGTCTGGAAGGCTCGGCGTCGCGATATGGCTCCCAGGCGAAGCACTGCAGCTTACAGTGTAGGAGGGTGATGAGCCTGTTGCCGGTGAGATCGCCGGGCTGCACCCACTCCGGGAGTAGAATGTTGTAATCACGCTCGTGATGTCGGGTGACCAGAAAGTCGGTGGGGAAGCCACCGAACTTGGCCGCGAGGTCCTCCGCAATAGTTCCCTGTGGGAAGTGTCCCAGGTTGGAGCGCCCGACCACGTCTGCAAGAACCGCACACCGACACTGGGTCTGCCGGCGGCGGAAGCCATCCGAAAGTGGGATGAAAACTTTCTGACAGTCCGGCCTGAAAGCCCGGTAGGGCTGCATGCTTAGCCGACGTCGTCGAAGTGGACAAGACCTTGCTCGATGCCCGGAGCGGTAGCAGACCACGCAGCGCACCGGGTCCCGACGGTTCCTCACCAGGTGGTCCTTAGCTAGACACCTGAAGCACAACTTGGCTCCGGTTGTAGGGGAGGAAGGGATGTAGCTTGGAGGGCTCGGTGCAACACCAGGAAGGCTCTGTTCAGGTTGGCTTCGCCATCAAGGCTTCTTTATAGGTGCGCGGCCCAGCCTTCCCGAGGTCCCCGGAGATGACCGGCGCACCTCGATGCACCCGCCTGTTGGATACCCGCGTCCATCCAAGAGGAGCATCCAGTCCTCTCCAGTTGGAGTGGGAGACATGCGAAGACGGAATCTCCCCGGTGGGTGCAACCGGGCCCGAGCAGAGGGTACCCCCCCGGTTGTCCGCCCAAGAAACCTTGTGACGCGGACGGGGGGCGATGGAACAGGCCCTCCTGCTACAGGCCACAAGAATCGTTGGAGAAGGCTCGGCACCCAAAGTATTTAGCCCTCCAGCCGCGGCCGAGTCCGAGGTCCGAATCTTGTCCCCTCCGCTATCCAATCTTTCCGGGTCGCCTCGATTGTCGGTCACCGGTAGGTTGCTTTTCCTCGAGTGAGAAGGTCGTACTCCCCTGTCCAAGGCTAGCTTCGGGAGTGGAATCGGCTTCGTAGCCCCTAGGTCACAGCTCGTCCTCGATGACGCGCATCCTTGTCGTCGCGTCCATAGTCTAAAATGTTTAAGCCCAGTTATTATTACTAGTGTTCATTTCTTATATATATCCAAATACATCCATACTCCTATCCGATGTGGGTCCATATTTTATATATATCCAAATACATCTATACTCATATCCGATGTGAAGCTATTGGGGTGTCACACACATCCACATCAGATAGTCCATATCTTATATATACCCAAATACATCCACACTCATATCCGATGTTGGACTATTGGGGTGTCACACACATCCATCCAAACATATCCGCACTTCTATCCGATGTGGAACTTTTGAGGTGTCACACACATCCACACTTCTATGTCTTATATATGCTCAAACACATCCACACTACTATCCAATGTGGGATGTCTTATATATACCCATCCGATGTGGGATGTCTTATATATACACAATCACATCCACACTACTATCCGATGTGGGTCTATTGGGGTGTCACAGACTCCCCCCGTCGAGGACGTCATCTTATAAATATCCAAACATATCCACATTCCTATCCGATGTGGGACTATTGGGGTATCACAGACTCCCCCGTTCCCGATGTGGGATTATTGTGGTGTCATACATATCCACACTCCTATGTCTTATATATATATATCTAAACACATCCACACTCCTATCCACACTCCTATGTCTTATATATATCTAAACACATCCACACTCCTATCCGATATGGGATGTCTTATATATACCCATCCGATGTGGGATGTCCTATATATACCGAAACATATCCCCACTCCTATCCGATGTGGGACTATTGGGGTGTCAGACTCCCCCCGTCGAGGACGTCATCTTATATATATCCAAACACATCCACACTCCTATCCAATGTTGGACTATTGGGGTGTCACAAACTCTCCCCGTCGATGACGTCATCTTATATATACCCACTCCTATCCCACACTCCTATCCGATGTGGGACTATTGGGGTGTCACAGACTCTCCTCGTCGAGGACGTCATCTTATATATACCCAAACACATCCACACTCCTATCCGATGTGGGATTATTGGGGTGTCACAGATTCCCCTCTTTTAGGCCTGACACGTCCTCGTCAGCCCAAACACACACACCCAAACACATCCACACTCCTATCCGATGTGGGACTATTGGAGTGTCACAGATTCCCCTCGTTTATGCCTGACACGTCCTCGTCAGCCCAAACACACACACCGCAGCCCAAGATCACCAGGCGATGTCAGACTTGTCGTCAGCCCAAACACACACGCAGCAGCCCAAGATCACCCTGTCATCTAGACCAAGGCTCAGCCGAGACTCGCCATACACTTCCGGCTAGTAATTGGCTCTAATACCAAATGTAACGACCTGACCCATTAGCAATAATAACTCGTTGGGCCCAAACCACAGCCCAAAATATTTAAGCCCAGTTATTATTACTAGTGTCTATGTTTTATATATACCCAAATACATCCACGCTCCTATCCGATATGGGACCATAGTATATCGGATCATTTCATCTCTAATTTGAATAACTATAAACAAAATGAGTTTTGAATTTTTTAGAAGAAAATTTACTAGTTAAATGTATGAATGAGATTAAAAGTAGAGATAAGAATGCATCAGTTCTGCACCCATTCCATAAATTCAGGCGAAGCCGTATAATTTTTGAGCAGAGAAACGACTGCAACTCTATGAGTGTTTATCAAAATATCGAAAAAATTAATGAATGATAAATTAATGTATAGTGCATTGATATAAATGCACCGGGTAGAATCAATAATAATAAACCAAAATAATAAGCAAAGCAAAATATATTAAAAATTCAAAGTACTAAATGCACATCTTAATTGCATATATATATATATATATATATATATATATATATATATATATATATATATATATATATATATATATATATATATATATATATATATATATATATATATAGGAGATTTTCAAAAGTACAAGTCTAATTATATTTGTCAATTTTTTACTATTGAATTTACATTGAGATTTATACTATTGTAAAGTCAACTAAAACGAGAAAAAAAAAAATAAATAGTACAAATCTCAATGCAAATTCAATGATAAAAAATTCACAATGACTTGTGCTTTTGAAAGTATATAAGCTCTACTATATATATATATATATATATATATATATATATATATATATATATATGTTGGAATGCTATTAATAGCACCAAGTCATTGGTGCTATTAAGTTTTTAACCCATGAATTAAAAGATATGTGGTTGAGATGATAGTGGGCCCCATAGATTTAATGGGTGGTTAGGAAAATAATAAAATCTAACAGTTGAAAATGATTAAAGGGGTTGATCTAAGGGTAGAAAACTTGATAGCACCAAATGCTTAGTGCTACCGATAGCATAGTTGTGATGATCCGGATCTCTGCAAAGGTCTTACGGAGTGAATTGTGGCTTTTGGAGGTCTATGATGTGTGTTGGAGATGGTTGCACGCAAATTAGATCTCAAGATCGGACCAAGCGTGAAATTTGGATTAAGAATACCTGTCCGGATGCCTTCGACAAATTTTAGAAGTGGAATTTGGCAAAACGGACATCGGATTTGGACTCAGCTCGTGAAAACGATGAAAATGGACTATTTACTTGTATTTTTCGGAGCCCGGATGCCAAAACACGGATTTCGAGGTAAGGTTACTGTTCCGGCAGGCCAGGGCAGCACCGGCGGCGACGGGCAGGCGGCGGAGCATGGCGGCGCGGGCGCGGGCAGGCGCGTGCGCGGCGGCAGGCAGGCCGGTCCACGGGGACTCGGCGTGCACCAGGACCAGCCAATGGAGAAGCTTGACACGTGGCGCGCGCGGATTGGGCGGTCAGCGCACGCGCGACAACGCGCCGAGTGCGGCACGCCGTGGACCCCGCCAAGCCACGTGTCGCCTGCTCATTGGCGGGCGCAGCGACCCGGCTGCCCCGCCGTGAACCGCGGACTACGGTTTTCTCCGTGGACCGCGCTGCCACGCGGCGCGCCGCGATTGACGGGAACGCGCGTGCACGGGGCGCGAAGCGGGCCATGTGGCGCGCTGTGGGAGTTTCAGGCGCGCACAGTGACGGGCCGGGCCGGATTTGGGCGGCCGAATCCTGCACCCGAATCCGGATTTCCTTTTTCGTGGGCTTGGGCTATAAATAGCCCATTGGTGTTCTCTTTTGAGGGCTTTTCCCGATCCCTCTTGAGCCCAATTTCGACAGGGAAGTTCCACCTCAAATCTTCTTCGACTTTTGATATCCCAGAGATTTTTGAGAGTCATGCCATCTGCATTTTTCTCAACATCGCGAGCTTCGACGCGCCTTTGATACCGAGTTTTTCCGTCGACGCTTCTTCCGCGAGCTCCCTAGGGCTGACGGAAGGGAGTTTTTGGCCGATCTTCGCGGCATCGGTTTCACAAGAGGTAGATCTTCGTTTTTCGTTTTCCTCTCCTCTCAGTTTTGGGTTTCTATTGGGGTTTCTGGAACATCTTTGAACCCCTTTCTTACTGGTGATTTTCATGGATAGCGAAGCTTGTCGAATTTTTTTCTCCGCGCTCGGATATCGGATTTCAGCTTATGAGGTCTCGATCGACATCTACGCTTCGCGAGGATCGCAGCCATATTTTTATTGGAATTTTTGAAGATCATTTCGTAGGTGATATTTTGGATTCTTTCGGACTAATCTTTCCGCAGATTTGTGATATTGGGTATTTTTGCTTACCGCGATGTTTGGACTGTATCTTTGTGCCCAGGAGGAGTTTTCAGGTGTTTTTGGGCTCGTTGGAATCGTGGGAATCTAAGGATTATCCCCGTTTAGTTTCAGCCCATTTGGACCTTGGATCGATGCGCACTTTTAGGTGGATTGCTTCGTCTCCAAAACCGATAAATGGTTCTCTAATTCTATTGAATAGAATTGCATGCATGATTGCGAGAGAGTTAGGAAGCATACTAGAGTGAGAGATGATACTTTCTTGTGTTGTTACTGAGTTCATGTCAACTAATGCTTCCTAGTTATATTAACAAATTTTATTATTGAAACTTGACCTAGCACCCAGCCATATGATGTATGTTCAACCAGACTAGTAGAAAACTCTCGCTTGGGCTAGGTTTATTTATGTTTTAGACATCCACACTTTACATTCTATCCATGGACATAGTGTTTTCTTCGCCCGGATAGTAGGCCGAGTGGTCGAAATTTCTCTTAGTGTAGGATGCATGTTACACTCGTGCTTGGGGGCTGAGTGGAGTCTGGCAGATGTAGCTAGTCTTGTACCAGTGGCGGGAGCCATTTGGGTAAACGGTGGTCCCGGGTTGTTGAGTTCTTCGATTTATTTGTCGCCACTGTGTTCGTGGCAGTGGTGTACCAGTGATAGCAAGACCTTGAATCTAGAATCTTTTTGGACACACATGATTTCAGTAAACCAATATTTTTCTTCCAAATATCGAAGGGTCACCGGAGTCTATTCTTGTCTAATTGGGCGAAGGCATTAACCCTTCGGGTTTTTGGAATAAAACTTGTTTTTCTAACTGATTTTCCTAAAATAGCTAAAATTAATTAAAATGAGTTTCCTTAAATCAAGATGACTTTACAAAAAGGAACTACTTTTAGTTCTTACCCCGCGTGGGTTCAAGTTAAAATGGTTTTCGAAAATAAATATCACATTTTCTGTAAACTTCTTCACCCGAGAGAGTTCAAGTGATCTGGATTCTAAGGGCTACCTATTCTTTGGGTCGAGAACAACGAGAGGCTATGCCTAGAGTCTGTTCTTGTTTGATTTGGGTTGTAGGTTCTAGCCTTTCGGGGTTTTCGGACCCTTTATTATTGTCGGCTGTGGAGTATACCCAGCTAGTGAGTTTGCATGTTGAGTTGATGTCCTATTTGGGGAGCCGTTGGGTTGACGGCGGTCCTAGCTGTCGAGTATTTCCAGCCCGTGAGTTAGAGATGTGATGTTGGTTATTATCGATCTTGTTGATCGTGGATTTGGATTATAGCCTGCATGAACCATATTGAGCTCGACAGAGATGTGAGGATACTTTCCTCGGTGGGGTCGCGCCCCTCGAGTGCCGCTCCGGAGCTGGGCCTGTTACTTTGCTATCGCGACTTGTCGATGCAGTCATTCTGGCTGGGCCAGTTTTGGCAGTCACGGACGCCCTACGTAAGTCCAGTCCTTCGTGGTGTAATGGCAGTAGATAGGCGCAGGTTTGACTGGACTCCATGTGGCAGTCACTGTGATTGGGTTGATTGAGTATATTGGGTTAGAGTCGATGCATCATTTTCATCTGTATCACCCTTTGAGCATTGTAGATATAGGCTTGATAGCTGTAGATTTCTTTCCAGCTTATCTTTTCATTATTTCAGTTTTCCTGTTATCTTATGCCTCTAGTAGACTTAGTGGGCAGACCGTCGGGCTTGGTGGCGGTACCCATTGAAAACTACGTGACGGTGTAGTTCTCACACCCGCTGTGGTGACAGGTTTTTCTGAGGTAGCTGTTCCGGCTTCTGTTCGAGCGGAGACAGCAGTTCGAGGTGAGGGAGTCGCGAGCTAGTTCCCTACCCATCCTTGGAGTATAGTTGTACCCCTTTTTGGAGCTTTGTAATACAGTCTGCTGGATTATTGTAGATAGTTGCTGTTGAGAGTTTTTATTTTTGAGAGACTTATGTATTGTGAGGTTCAGACTTGTACTATTTGGAGATGTATTATCCTATTTCAGTAGTATACTTTTCAGCTCTGATATCTGTATAGCTGTAATATTATCTTTTGCAGGTTGGACGCTTCGTCCATACGGGGCTTCCCGTATGGGCGGCGGATCTGTTGGCGGGCCCGGATCGCAATTTCGACCCTGGGGCGTGACAATAGTAGCCGGACTCTCTCTCTCTCTCTCTCTCTCTCTCTCTCTCTCTCTCTCTTTATATATATATATATATATATATATATATATATATATATATATATATATATATATATATATATAGGGGCAATTTCCTACATACCCCTAAAAATTTTCCTGTTTTTAGATTTACCCATCTTAGAAGGCTAATATTAAAACTACCCTTCTTACGTTCCAACTTCTTTCCAAAATACTCCTGAAGTTAAACTCTGTTAGTGTACCGTTTGAAACTGCCGTTATCTGTATGTAATTACTATTTTGCCCTTTCAAATATACCCTAAACCCTAAAACCCTAAACCCCTAAACCTTAAAATCCTAAACCCTAAACCATAAACCCTAAAACCCAAAACCATAAACCCTAAAACCCTAAAAAACCCTAAACCCTAAACCCTAAAACCCTAAACCCTAAACCCTAGAACCCTAAAAAACCCTAAACCCTAAACCCTAAACCCTAAACCCTAAAACCCTAAAAAATCCTAAACCCTAAACCCTAAACCCAGGCAAAATAGGTAAATCTGATAGTTTTCAACTCCGATTATTATTTAACTCTAGTTTAACCCTAGTTAACTTAACAAAGGGAAACGGTAGGGGTATTTTTAATAACGGTGGAACGTATGAAGGGTATATTGGAAAGAAAAAAATAAGAGAGATAAATCAGATATTTCTTCATATTTCAGGGGTACACAGGCAATTATCCCATATATATATATATATATATATATATATATATATATAGTAGAGCTTATATACTTTTAAAAATACAAGCCAATTTATGTTTGTGAATTTTTTATCTTTGGAGTTGTATTGAGATTTGTACTATTGTAAATTCAACTAAAAAGAGAGAAAAAAAAAGTAAAAAATACAAATCCCAATATAAATTTAATGATAAAAAGTTCACAAGTATGGATAAACTTGTGCTTTTAAAAGCATATAAGCTCTACTCTCTCTCTCTCTATATATATATAGAGCTAGGCTGGAATACTATTAATAGTACCAAGTCGTTGGTGCTGTTAAGTTTTTAACCCTTGGATTAAAAAAGATGTGGTTGAGATGATAGTGGGCCCCTTGGGTTTAATAGGTCGTTGGGAAATAATAAAATCTAACGGATAAAAATGATCAAAGGGGTTGATCTAAGAGTAGAGAACTTGATAGCACCAATAACTTGGTACTATTAATAGTATAGTAGCTGGACTATATATATATATATATATATATATATATAATATATATATATATATATATATATATATATATATATATATATATATAATATATATATATAGAGAGAGAGAGAGAGAGAGAGAGAGAGAGAGAGAGAGAGAGAGAGAGTCCGGCTGGAATACTATCGATAGCACCAGGCAATTGGTGCTACCAAGTTTCTAGCCATTAGATGAAAGGATGTGCGGTTGGGATTATAGTGATTTTTTATGATTTTTACTATTCAACCAATCACCCACTAAACCCTAGAAGACTGCTATCATCCTTACCTCACATCCCTTAATCCAAGGGCTAAAAATTTTATAGCACCAATAACTTGATGCTATCGATAGTATTCCAGTCTATATATATATATATATATATATATATATATATATATATATATATATATATATATATATATATATATATATATATATATATATATATAATATAAATCTTTGAGCTGATATGTTATTTATTCTTTATTTTGAGGGATTGGTTCAATCTTAACTGCTGCAAATTTTTTTATTTTTTTTCTTGGTCCTTCGTCTTCTTTACTTGTTTTTTTTTGTGTGTGTGTGTCTCTTCATCTACCGTTTCAATTAATGAAACCACATATTTTCAATTATAATCGCCATAAATTTTATTAATTCTAATACAAATTTATTCTTTCCAAAGCAAATCACTCTCTATTAATTATCACTTTTTGTGAGAGATGAAGAAACTTACAACCGTTGCCATCAATGTCTTCAAATTAAACTTCCAATGAATGCTAAGGGTTATCACTATAATAAAATTAGGTTATAGAGACACATGTTTGTGACACTTTTGTATAAGTGCCCTATCTATATTCCATCTATATCCAAAATTAAATTATAGGGACACATTTTTGGGACACATTATAAAAATGTGTCGCTATCCACCCTAGCGACGCCACATATAGCAACACTAACAATAAGTGTCCGTATTCTTGCCAGCGAAATTTTTTAAAAATTTTAGAAACACTTAAAAGTGTCGCTATAGCATAATTTTGTTGTAGTGTATATGGGCAATCCACAAAATTATAAAGGGCTTAGTGGAAGAGTTCATGTAGCCTACAAATAGTGGGATTAGCTAATTAAGATAAAAAAATCGTTCCAATTAATGGGCTCACACACTTTCAATTATAATCACAAAAAATTCTTTGAACTCTAATCCAACGTCAATCTCTCTCCCTTACCATCGCTCGAGGAGTCGTCGGGCCCGTCCCCACTGCCATCAGTGGGGGACCTCTGGCAGGTGCGGCGAATGCGACACATGAGGGCACGAGGTGTGTAGCGATGTGGATTTGATCACATGCCAATAGGAGAAGAGGTGGACGATGCAAAACAGTTGGAGTGAGAGTAATAGTGGTGGAGAATGACGATCTTAGAGGCAGTGACGACAATGGCGCCGTCGTTGATCAAGGCGATAGCGGGGTTGAGGAGGAGGTTTAGAAGTTTTCATATATGAGTGTCGTACACGTGCTACAAAATCCTCTTTTACTGTTCTATAGAGTCTTTTGAATTTTACTTTTTTACTTTCAAAATTATAATTATTATTTTTTTATGTTTTTATTTATTTATTTAATGTATAAAATTTTACTATAATTTTTACCCGTCGCATAACGTGGGTTCCTACACTAATATATATATATAGAGAGTGTGTGTGTGTGAGAGAGAGGGAGAGAGAGATAGAGTTCAGCTACTATCCTTTTAGAAGAATAAAGTTTTTTGTCCTCCTAAATTGCTTTATATGATAGAAATTTCTAATCGATGATCGGAATCTTTAAAATTGATCTAGAATATTTAAAACATCAAGAAACTAATTTTTTTTAATTTTAAAAATCATTTAAAGTTCATCGAATAGTCCAAAAATGAAAAATTTTGTGAAGATACATGTTAGACTTTCTAAATTTATGATCAAAATTATCAAATATTATCTAAATAGTATAAAAAATTTTCTATCAAAAATTCATGTAATTTGATGAATTGCTCTGCACCATTAAACAAGTGACCGGCTCATATAGACCGTAAAAAAATATCAATTTTGTAATTCTTTGATCACTAGGTAAATAATTTTTAAAATTTATGAAAGTTAATTTTTAGGCACTTTAAATACTATAGATCAACTTTAACGATGTTGATCATCGATTCGAAATTCTTACCATATAACACGACTTAGAAGAACAAAAGACTTTGTCCTCTAAAAAAAAAGTAGCTAGACTCTCTCTCTCTATATAAATATAGACAAATCTCTCTCTCTATATATATATATATATAGAGAGAGAGAGAGAGAAATATAAAATTTTCTTTTGTAAAAATAAGTTTCTTTATTTTTTTTCTTAGTTTTTAAAAATTTATATTTTACATATTTAAAATTTTAAAAAATATTTTTGAAAAGTTAGTATTAATAGAGAGGGTGAAATGATCAGATCATCCTTACTTGTTGTGTAAGAAAAAAAAAAAATTAATATATTTTTATTATTTTAAAAAATTTCGGTTTAAATTATAAAAAGTGAATGAAATAATAACGAAATCTTAACCGAGGGAGGCTAAATATATCAACTTGAATTCTTTTAAAAATAAAATATAAATTTTTGAAAGTAAAAAAAAATAATAATAAAAAAAAAATATTTGCTGTAATTTAGCCATACAAAAAAAAAGTAATTTGGGCACTGTCTAAGCCTACATTTATTATTTATTTTTTTAATTTGGAGAACCATTTCAAATATAATTTATAGGGTCCTCATATATACAAGCGAAGCGCCCGCAATTTGCTGCATATTTTAAATTGTTATGTTTTAATAATTATTTGAATAAAATAGATAAATTTAGTACTTTAAATTGTAATGACCCATAATTATACTATAAGAACGATCTCCATAAATTTAAACCTCTAATAAATTTTTTGGTTAGCTTCTTTTTTTTTTTGAAAACTCCTCCGATATATCAATATTTTAAAATAAAATTATTTTGAAGGTACCAGTATTTAAGTTGACTATAATTTTTTTTATTATTCTATATAAGAAAAAAAAAAGAATAATTTGTATCAATAAAAGATATTAAAGTTTAGAGGACTGATTTAAAAATTCAACGTTTTATATGTATTGATGTACACTACTTATTTAAAAATTCAATATTTCAACAATAAAAGGGTTGCTTTGAGCTCCATGGAACAATTTTAATTTATTTGAATAATACTATGATATTGTTTCTAAATTAACAACAAGAAGCACATGCACATCATTAAATTTTTTTTAAAAAAGAAAAAAAACAAAAGAAAAAAAAAAAAGAAAAAGAGGTGGTGACACTACAACAAAATTAGGTTATATGGACATATATTTATGATATTTTTTTGCAAGTGTTCAATTTATAGTCAATTTATAACCAAAATTAGGTTATATGGACATATTTTTGGGACACATTATAGTAATATGTCGTTATACACCCTAGCGACGGCACATATAGCGACACTAATGACAAGTGTTGGTATTTTTTCCAACAGTATATTCTTTAGTATTTAACAGCACTTAAAAGTATCGTTATAGCATAGTTTTGCTATAGTGTGGGTGGGGTGGGGGGGGGGTGAATGAGGGGTGGGGAACAATAATCTAAAGCTGTGAATCCAATTATTAAAAAACAGTAATGCTATCTGTATATTCTATTTAGAGCGTATATCTTACATCATATCTATTTTAGAGTGGGTATTCATTCACTCATCATTTCGAAATGACAAATAAAATTTATTTTATTCTAAAATAAATTAGGTACAAAATGTACATCCATATAAGGTGTACAAAAAAATATTTACCTTATTAAAAACCTTCCTGCCCAACATGTATTTTTTTGAGTACCATGCCTGTCCTTGTTCTGACCATGCCACAGTGTTACAATTAAAGAATAGAGGAAATTACCTTTGTACCCTTATAAATGACTATATATATATATATATATATATATATATATATATATATATATAGAAAAATGCTTGATGTACACCCAAAAATGGGTGTACATCATACACCCCACCCATCCTAGGGTGGGGTGAATTCTACCCATCACTTCACCCCACCCCATCCTAGGATGGGTGGGATGTATGATGTACACCCATTTTTAGGTGTACATCAAGCATTTTCCTATATATATATATATATATATATATGAGAAGTGCTAGGTGTACACCCCCAAATAGGGTGTACATCCTACACCCACCCATCCTAGGGTGGGTGTTCATCCACTCGTCACTCGATGTGACGAGTGGAATTCACCCACCCCTAGGATGGGGTGGGTGTAAGATGTACACCCCATTTGGGGTGTACATCTAGCATTTTCCTATATATATATATATATATATATAGGAAAATGCTATGTGTACACCCGTAAGGGGTGTACATCACACCCCCACCCATCTAAGGATGGGGGTGTGATGATGGGTCACTTGATGTGACCCGTAAAAAATATCACCACCATTAAAATGGTGGAGATGTATGATGTACACTCCTTCGGGGTGTACATGTAGCATTGCTCATATATATATATATATATATATATATATATATATATATATATATATATATATATATATATATATATAAAATATTAAAGTTTATATGCTTTTAAAAATATAAGTCAAACTATCTTATATTGAGATTTATACAATTATAAAATCAACAAATAAGAGAGAAAAAGAAAGAGAAAGTACAATATATATATATATATATATATATATATATATATATATATATATATATATATATATATATAGAGAGAGAGAGAGAGAGAGAGAGAGAGCGAGAGAGAGAGAGAGAGAGAGTTGTGCTGAAATGCTATTGATAGAACCAACCTAACTTTGACACCCATTTTATAACTCTTGGATCACATTAAGATCCGTACAAATCTTTTAGTAAAAGAGAGCCAACTTAACACAGTTAGAATAAAAGGTTACTTTTTCTTTTCTTTTTTTTTTAAAAAAAATCCTATGCTTCTATTTTCGTTCTCTTCTTCTTCTTTATTAGAGAACCCTCCCCCCACTCAAGCTTTCTATCTTCAGTTTTTTTTTTTAAATCTGATAGAGAAAAAGAAGAGAAAGAAAATAGAAAAATATAATTTTTTTTTTTTTTAAAAAAAAGTAAACTTTACCCTTTGGGTGTTAAGTTGGCTCCTTTTTATTAAAAGGCTTATACGGATCGAGTTATAAAATGGATGGCAAAATTAGGTTGGTGCTATCAATATCATTCCAACACAACTATATATATATATATATATATATATATATATATATATATATATATATATATATATATATATATATATATATATATATGCTAGAATACTATCGATAGCACCAAGCCATTGGTACTATCAAGTTTTTAGCCGTTAGATGAAAAAATATACGGTTGGGATTATAGTGGTCCCCTAGGGTTTACTAGGTGGTTGGTTGAATAGTAAAAATTTTAGAGGACCATTATAATCCCAACCGCATATATTTTCATCCAACGGTTGAAAACTTGATAGCACCAATTGTTTGGTGCTATCAATAGTATTCTAGCCGGACTCTATATATATATATATAAAATATGACATATATTTTTAAAAATACAAGCTCGACTATGCTTATAATTTTTTTATCATTGAATTTGTATTGAGATCCGTATTATTGCAAAATCAACTAAAAAAAGATAAAGAAAAAAATACGATATCACAAATCTCAATACAAATCCAATAGTAAAAAAATCACAAATATAGTTGGACTTGTGCTTTTGAAAGTATATAAATTCTACTATATATATATATATATATATATATATATATATATATATATATATATATAATTGAGCTCCTAAGTACCAAGTTATTGGTCCTTGTAGATTTTTAACCCTTTGATGAAAAGATGTGTGGTTAGGATGATTGTGGGTCCTATGGGTTAAGTGAGTTGTTGGTGAATTATAATGATCTAAAGAATAAAATTAGTCAAAATGATAGATCTAACGGTAGAAAACTTAATTACAAAGCATAAATTACTTGGTGCTTATACAAGCATAGTAGAAGACCAGTATATATATATATGTAGAGAGAGAGAGAGAGAGAGAGAGAGAGAGAGAGAGAGAGAGAATGTTTAGCAGGAATACTATCGATAGCACCAAGCAATTGGTGCTACCAAGTTTCTAGCTCTAGGATGAAAGGATGTGCGGTTGGGATTATACTGGTCTTCTAAAACTGTTGCTAATAAACCAACCACCCACTAAACCTTAGGGGACCACTATCATCCTAACCGCACATCTCTTAATCTAAGGCCTAAAAAATTGGTAGCACCAATGAGTTGGTGCTATCGATAGTATTCCTGCTTAGTTATATATATATCCGCCGTGCACATGGGATTTCCCGAGTACACGAAGCGCTGGTAACCTGCTCCGATATAATATAAACAATAAAAGAGCATAATACAGAGCTGAAGTGGAAGAACCACATAGTATCTCAGACTGGAACTACAAATAAAGCTGTAATAAGTACAATAATCTCCCAGCTCACCAAAATAGTACATCCAGCTGGCGAAAACCAGACTCAAAATAAAAGGAGAATATCACCGTCTGAGTGAAGGGTACAACATCTATCTACAGCTCTCAGTCTCCCAGGAGATCTATCTACTCAGCGATCCCCTTACCTTTATCAGCCGCTGATAGCCTAGCAGCTCCCGCAGACGACTCTGCAAAATAAAGAAGAAGAAAGAGAAAAACAATAATGGGGGTGAGAACTACCAGATAAACCAGTAGCCTCCCCTAGTGGGCAAAACCTCAACTCTGACGCACCACTAGGACTACTAGAGGCCAGAAAGGAAAAAGTGGTAAGGCTGTAAGCAGAACTGCTGAATAAAGGGGAAACCACCACTAGCATGCCTGTAAATGCAGTGCCAAAAGGAATGACTGTATGTATGCCTCAGTATCTAACATGCCTGCCTGAATAAACCCAATCTTATGTCACCAGTAAAACTGGTACTGCCTGCTGCGCCTTGCCTGCCCAAATCGGGTATGCTGGCCAATGCATAACACCGATAGGGAATGAGAGTCTCAAGGACTCAAGCCTGCCTGTAACACACTCCGGAGTGGCACTCGAGGGGAGCGACCCACACGAGTAAAAGTATCTCAGTAATAAGTATCATAAGTGTCGTAAACAGCAGGACTGGATCATGACTATGATCAAAGTGGGAAAAGCCATCCACTAAGAAACCCTGATCTGATGCCATAGTACTCAATAAGTGGGAAAAAACCATCCACTAGAGAAAAACCCGATCCCCTGCTGATGCCTAAAATAGACCAGACTCAACCCCAGTCTGATGCAAGGATAAACATCCGGCCGACCGCCTACAGTCCGCGGTCACCGCAACACCCCACAAGTTTATAATCTAACATAACCTTGGCTATACTATCCCAAACCCCTGCTCATACTCGAGCGACAAGCAACTGAAAGCAAAAGAGAGCAATAAAACATGTCAAGTCTTAATATGATAGTGTAGTAATAAATAGTGGCCCTACCTGATGTCCGGGCATGCATGCAACTGTCTTTATTTTAAAAGTTGTAAATAGTGTCAAAGATTTGAAAAGATTGATTTACTGAATAAAAGTCATTTGCATGCGAGATTATAGCCTTTGTCTCAATCACAGTGTCCCAATATAAGTCATCATATCATCTGTGGGGTTATATTAATTTTTAGGAGAGTTCGTCCCAGCGGTTTCTCATCAATTGTCCTGTTAGTAGTCCCAATAGTTCTCATCAATTTAGTTTGTCCCAATTGTTCTCATCAATTGTCATATTAGTTTGTCCCAATTGTTCTCATCAATTGTCATATTAGTTTGTCCCAATTGTTCTCATCAATTAAATTTTAGGGGAGTTCCAGTAATCCCAATGAGCTTGTCAAAAATGAGGTAAGCAACAACCGCCCACCTCGAGCAGCTCAAACTACACCCCAGGTAGTCTCCTGGTTGTCCACAGTCCTCAAATCCTGCAAATCAGCGCACAGCTGTTCAATATAAGTCCCAAAAGTACAATATTTGCTGTTTTTCAAACAGCACGAGAAAAGAGGAGTTTTTCAACTCTATAAAGTGCTCAGAAAAATCCAGAAAAATTACGGTTGCGTTCCTCGCGAAAGAGTAGATCAAATCGACTCCTAAAACACCTCGATCTGATGCTCCTACGCCAAGATAAAAATCGGAGAAGTTGACACTGTCCAGAAATTTCCACAGCAAAAAGGGGGGTCAAAGAGACCTCGGGAAACGTGCCAAAAGTACGAAATGGAGCAAAGTGATCAACACGGAAATCGAAGCCTTACCTCTTCGGAACGCGCTGTCGCAAAAATCGTCTAAAAATTTCTCCTGGTTAGCACACAGGGAATTTTCGACGGAACTGCGACGGGAAATGGGCCGAAAAAGAAAAGCGTCGCAGTGCGCCGCGTCGCAGATAACTCACTAACGGTACCTTCAGAAATTCTGAGATTTGGAGGAGAGAGAGAAGAGAGAGAGAGGAAGAAATTTCGTAGAGGGCACTTTCTCTGGTTCTCTCTCTAAGGGCTCGAAAACCGAGGTGCAAAGAGAGGGGGGTGGGGGGGCCCTATTTATAATGGGCTGAGGCTCCACACAGGATCGGATCCGAACAGGAAACACCGAAACGGGCCAACCAAAACGCGCCACGTGTCCACAAAACAGGGAACAGCCTGTGCAAGGGCCACTCAGAAGACGCCACGTGTCCACGTGGAGCACAGGCCCGGTCCCCGCGCCGGGTCTTCCGGAAGATGTCGGCCAATCCGGGTGTGCCACGTGTCACAGTCCCCGTGGGCTTCTAGAAGCCGGCCAGCCAATCGGGAGCCGCCACGTGGCACAGGGGGTATTCGGTGCTCCCGGTGCACGCCAGGCCCATGGACCGCGCACCCGAGCCCCCCGCCCGCGCCTGCGCCGCCGCCCTCTGCCGCTGTGCCGCCGTGCGCCGCCGCCCGCCGCGCTCGCCGGTCGC
>CM055076.1:6690248-6708580 GCA_029204045.2 Tillandsia leiboldiana | reverse complement strand
CTGTTGGCGAGCCGGGGCGCAGTATCGCCCCCGGGGCGTGACAATGATTGCTATTCCGTGTTTTAGACACGATGATCGAACTTGCTTGCTTGTCGTTTGTGCTCATTTGCACATGCCTGGTAGGGTCGCTCCCTACAAGCCAGCGCTTCGGAATTGCCCATTTGTGACATCATGATCACCGTGTGGGATTGGGTGCCGATTGGGACGCCGTTGGATAGGCATAGCTCCGTGGGGGGGGGGGGGGGGGGGGGGGGGGGGTGCCACCACGGGATCATGAGGCGTGGCTCAAGCTTAGACTAAAAAAAGTCTTCAAGGAGAAAAAGATTAAAGTTAACTAAACTTAACATTGAATATGAATGGAATGATCAATGATCTTGAAGCCTGCGACGGTCAATATGCAAAAATTTCGACAATCATCCGAACGACACATCAGGCAATTACCGAGGGGGCATTGATGAAACCAAAAATTTCGCCACATGAGGAAGTGACACGTGGCGTATACCATCGGCTAAAGATATTAGCCGATAGGAGAATGAATCAACAAAGAGGAACTCGTGTCTCGTTTAAAACCGGTCTCAATCGCGTAAAAGGGCAGCACACGACCTACGCCATTCGGCCAAAGGAATCAACCGATAGGAAAAGCGGCCGAAACAAGAAGATTATCGTCTCATCCGTCCAGGATCGACTTTGACTGGAGACGAACACCAGACCGCCCTAGTCGAGTGACGAAGAAGCCGAAGTCAGAGTCAGTTTTTCGGTTGCTTGAGTCGAAGAAGGAAAAACTCTAAAAAGAAAGAGTGCGAGATTTGGGCGCAAATCTCACAACTGATTCCAAAACGGTAAGCGGCGCCCAGCATTGGAAAGCGACGAAGATCACGCTTTGACGCGTCGATAAAGGGATGAATCTGGACAGAAAAATGACTATTATTCTATTGAGAAAAATTGACTCAAAATGAAGTAGTTGAGAAATTTACGATAATTCTTCCCAAATCACGCCGATTATTCAAATCATCGATTATACGCATGGTTCGGGAGTGTATAAATATCCGAACCATCGAAGAAAAATGATCCTGCAATCTCGTAAGCCAATGACCACCCCTGCTTTTCATATCTTTCATATATGTATTTATTACTTTCCTAGGAGTAGATTAATTATAATTGGCTACCAATTTCCCTTATAACCCTTTCTCAAGCAATACAATTTTTAATCGCCTCCTTAGCCGTGTCAAATCTCTGTCTCTATATCCCAGTTCGGCTACTCTAGGCGGAACTCTCTCTCTCTCTCTCTCTCTCTCTCTCTCTCTCTCTCTCTCTCTCTTTCCCACTCTCTCTATCTGTACATTCCGATTCGGCTAATCTAATTAAGTCGAACGGTCTTGAGAGTTTTATTGAGAAGAACCCGGCCGAGTGGATCCCTCCTTGGCCCGATCGCTTGATCCATTGGCATGCGGTGCATCACATCTCGAGGGTCACTCCACGGGGTCGATTGACGACCGAGCCCAGTCAACGATCAACGCGACATTTTCGGCTCTAACAAAAGTAAAGTCGATAATTAATATGAAATTAATTAGAAGTAAATGAAAGTGAACCTATTTGATGTTTAACACACTAATTAATATGACAATCATTCATTAAGCTTTTAAAAAATAGTAAACAAACATCATAACAAAGAAAGCACCAAAAAGTGTAATGCAAAGATCAAGATAGATACTGAATAAAAAACCGATCAAAACACTACAATAAGTCAAAAAACAATTTAAAACGTAAGACAAGTTCGGATCCAGACTTGCCGGATTTTTAATTGTCTTAGTTTGTTGCGGTCAGGAGTTGATTGTTTTGACTTTTGATCAACCTTAGATTTCTGCGTTGCATTCGTCTTCTTTGGTATTGTCTGTTGTGGCTTTGACATCTAGTTGATTAGGGGAACTCGACCCTTTTTAGTTCGTGAAGTTTGTTGAGTAAGAGTAGATGCTGGTTGAACTTTCTTTCCATTTTTCAGGTATGTTTTCTTAGTGTGACTTTTAATTCCACATTTGTGACATACTTTATCCTTCAATTTTGTTGAGACATTAGATGTAGAATTTGTAACCTTCTCAACATATTTTCTTTATACCCCAAACCAACTTTGTTTGTTTGACCCAATCCGAACATATATTCAAATTTCTTAGATCCAGTGGAGAATTTTTGTATGTCGGATTTGAGTTGATGGACTTGTTTGGTCAAGACTTGGTTTATTTCATGAATTTTCTTAAATTGCTCTTCTATAAAACCACCTATTCAATTGTGACTTAACCATTATTTTTGATCGGTCTAGCTCCACTTGGAGAATTCCACTGTTCTTCAACAATGATTCCCGTTCCTTCTCAAGAGCTTTAGATGAAGTCAATAGGATTTTATTTTCATTCTCAAGTTCAAGTAAACGTTTCCTTAACTTCTTATTGTAGTTAGCCATTCTTCTTGATTCCTTAAGCAGTTGTTGATATGCCTCAATGAATTCTTCTTCATCTAACTCCCTCTTATTTGACTCCACATCACCTGTAGATGTTTCATGCAAAATAGGAGAAGTAGAGTTAGTAATGATAGACGATAAACAAATAGCTGAAGAACGAGCTAGAGAAGTATGCGATAGTAAAGCAACAACGTCATTTTTTTTCTCGTCACTTGAGGTCGATTCATCAGAAGTTAAATCGTCTCAAATTTTTGCTTGCAAATCTTTCTTTTTATAGGATTTCTTAGTAGGACAACCCATTGAAATATAACTGTAGCCTTTACATTTGTAACATTGGATTTTTCCTTCAAAATTATCTTTTTTTTTTTCTTTAGAAGATTTTGTAATTAAGCTTCTTATCTTTAGAAAATTTAGAACTCGATGATCCTTTAGATAAACTTTTCTGTTTCGAGAATGAGGTTCTATTGGTTCTATTCTTCCCAAAATTTCGACGAAATTTCCTTGTGAGACGCGCCAATTGTGTTTGAAGTCGGCTAAAGAAATTACATCGTCAGAATCCAAGCCGCTATCTTCTTCTTTAGTAGATTTGAGTGCATCACCTGTACATTTAGAAAAAGACTTGGAAGAAAAATGATCAGTAGAAAAGGTCATTTTATACATTTGTAAAGCACCTACTAACTCCTCTACTTTCATCTCATCCGGATGCCTAATAGTTTTGATAGCAGCAACCTTCGCTCTAAAGCATTCCGGAAGAGTTCGAAGAATTTTTCTTATAATTTTAGATTATGGGATCTTTTCTCCCAAATTAGCATATGTATTAATTATATCTTGAAGTCTAGTGTAATAATCAGTAAAAGATTCATGCTCCTCCATCCGAATAGAGTCAAATTGGCTTGTAAATATTCGAAGTTTTTATATTTTAACTAGACTAGTACCCTCATATGTAATTTGTAATGTATCCCAAATCTCTTTTGTCATGCCTTGGATGGAAACCAGAATTCGAGCTCGCAAACAGACCCGCCGTATATGCGAAATTTTTCACGTATACGAAGCGTTCCAACAGCTCAATCATAGAGAGGAGGGGAGTATACAAGAGCAACATAGAGCTGAAACAAAAAACACTCAGACTAAACTATAAACATAACCAATAGTAATATACAAAAGCCATCTTTCAGAACCAAATATACAACCAGCTGGCTAAAGTCAGATCCAAATATACAGTAATCTGAACAATTAAACTATGACAATATAATACAATACCGGGTTCACCTCTACCTCACAAAAGTAATAGGAGATCTATCTAGCTCGCGATCTCCTTATCTTGATCCGCTGGCGCCGCAACAGCCGCGGAAGACTCTATAAAAAGGAAAACAATAACGGGTGTGAGAACTACTAAAAATCAATAGTTCTCAGTGGGTGTGTCATTGAAAACCTAGACCTACCCATTGAGTCTACCAGAGGCAAGAATAAGGGAAAGGCAGTAAACAGGAAAGTAAAAGTACTAAAATGAAATCTACTGCTTCTATGCCTGTAATGCTATAAGTGAACAGTAACATGTATGGATGCATCACTGAAAAACTGCTGGGAAAATAACCCAATTCATCTGACCGGCACAATACCCGGTCCCACCTGCACAACCATCACGTTCGGTCCCACTAACAATTGTGGATCACCGACGTGGAATCATACCCAAAGATCAATCCAACCGCCTACTGCGGAGTAGCACTCGAGGGGCACGACCCTGCTTAAGGAACATAACCAAGTTGAGTATGTAGCAGTCAAAATCCAATCTCATGCTCAAGTGAACAACTCTATCTACTATAATGCAATCCCGGCCCAAACTGATGCACACTTACAACTCAGTCCAACCGCTCAAAATCTGCGGTCGTCGAACAACTCCCGAGTCTAACAATCTGGTGTTATCCCACCCCGACTCGAGAAATACAACTACACTATCCCCAACCCATGCTCAAAGCCTGAGCGAATAAGAATCAAAAGGTAAGTAACATACAAGTTTTCACCTATGTTTGATTCCAACATGGATAGTGTAAGCATAAAATAGGTGGCCTATCAAGATGTCTAACAAGCATGTAATAGTCCTCACACAAGGTAGGTTTGATATACAACATGAACAACATATTTAAGCATGATTTGAGCAAGTACATGAAGCAAGAATCACAATACATCATGCTGAAATTGGAAAAACCAAGCAAGCATGTCGCAGTTTCGATGCACTCTAAAAAACTCACCTGAAAACGTCTCGAGCCGATATTTGATCGAGCTAAAATTGAGCGTGCACGATCCTCTGGCTCCTACCAATCCAACGAATTCGAAAACTCCCAAAAATCCCTGTCGTATTGGGCAGAAACGCAAAAACACTAGCCCAAAATTTCCAACAAATAACACATGCTAGAAAAGATAAGTAATATGGGATAAACACCCCAATAGGATGATCCAAAATAGTTTCCTAAGTTCCTCCCCAACTTAGGAACACCTAAAAATCCAAGAAATTCTTCAATCTTTAAGGTGCTGTGTAGAATCTACACTAATTCAGCAAGCAGAATTCTTCAAGATGTAGAGCTCAAATCTATCACTATCACGAGATGACATCATAAAGAAATATACTCACCAAACTCTTGAGGATGTAAACAAGATCCTAAATCATCATAAAAACCTCATAAGTACCACGAAATGGCATCTCGAAGGGAAACAATACTTAAGGGTCAATAAACTCCAGCATGTAGAATTCTGGTTCATGTAGTCAAAAGAAGATCAAAATTTACTTACAATATACCTTCAAAATCCTTGAAACAAGATTCCCACTTGTTCTTCAAGAAGTCTAGAACATTCCCAAGATCTTTAATCCTCATGTTCATAAGAAAAAGATAAAGAAAATCCATGAACAACCAACTACGGTAAAAAATCTCAACCTGAACACAAGAGGCTCAAAGAAGGCTCAATATACCTGCTCTGAAGCTGAAATGAAGGACTTTCACCATATTAAACGTCAAGCTCTATCAAAGATGAAGCTCTCCTCCAAATTTCAGGTCCAAACTCTTATTTTATAGCCTTGGGGAAGCCAAGGAGGAAGGATCGACGGTGCTGCCAACAACTACAAGGAAGCTCCAAGCTCAACAATGGTTAAAAAAGGAGGAAGAAGAAGATCTCAAACCAGTCTAAACTCAGCCAACAAGAGGGGAGAAGGTAAAGGACTCTTCCAGGGTCGCAACAAGCCTATTTATAGGCTAAGAGGTGGAGAAAACAGCTCCCTTGGATCCCTGGAAAAAGCTCAATAATCAGCTTCGAAAATCCAATTTTCGGGCGCTCGGATTCACTAGCCTCCAAGCCTTAAATGAGCCAGAAATCCACTTGCCACGTGGCGCCACCAGAGGAGCGCCCGAAATCGATTGCGCCGTTCAACGCGTGTTGCGTGTCCCGCGCATAGTCGGTGCACGTAGGGCGGCTCGCGGGGCGCCACGTGGCCCCGCGCAGTCGGTGTCCATTGCCTAGTCCGCGTGCGCCACATGTCCCGTTGCGCCGCCAATCCTTGAGCGCCACGTGTCTTGCTACGATCCGCTGGGCTAGCAAACATTCGGGCCCCTGAATTTTTGGTTCGGGCGCCCAAATCCCCCTGAAAACACAAAAATAGTATTTTTTGCTCGATTTTTCGCGTTGAGTCCGTTTCTCACATCCATTTTACGTGTAAACGAACTCGACACTGAACAAAGGTGTCCACAAGCCGTTGACCACCCAACCAGACCGTCAATCGGGATTCGGGTCTCCACATCTTTCGTTGTTTCACACGCTGAGACATGTGTGAATTCAATCGGAGAGAGTGCGTTAAATAAAGGATTAATATCTTTTCCATTGTAAGAAGATTTTTCGATCTCATCTTGTCCCTCCCCGGATTTTGAAAATCGGTCTAATTTTTTTTTTTTTTTAACCAGAGTTTAAACTTTAATCCAAGGACGTGATCAGATCGCTACATACATATAAAATTTCCTGTCCACTCCGATAAAGTCTTCCCTATACATGGCACGGCTAAGTAAGTACAATAAGCACAACAGAGTACTAAACAATAAACGACTAACAATAACAATCCCATAAAATCCACAACTACTGAGATGACATAATAAAATCTACAAATAATCTCAAATATGAAGCAACTAAACATAATGATCACTAAAACTAAAGTATAAAAGTATGGCCAGTCGAAGTTGGCAATAGGGGACAACTCTATTGCGATCGCTCTCAACATTGTCCCGACATCCCAGCATCCTATTGACCTGTCAAAATGGGTCACCAAAGGGTGTGTGATACAACTAAATGTATCCCGGTGGGTACAACGAATCAGGGACAACAAGTCGAACCTACTCGATACAATAATCAGCGGATAACAATAATAGGCAGGTATGAAGCAGGTGAATAACTGACAAGGTAAACCAGTGCCGTAAATAAAAAGAGTATTGTATACAATAATAGAGTATGCTGAACTGAAATCAATATAACTGAAGAGGCAGCAATAATAAATCTATACATCAATACTAGAAGGAGAGTACCCGATTAACATTATTTAAACTTACCAAGTATCGTGAATTCATATTTTGAGTTTTCGATTCTTCAGTTGTTGACTTAACAATCCGGACTCTTCAAAACTCTGACTCAAATTACGAAATGTATTAATTTGGTACAATTAATTATTTTGTAATAAAAATAATTTATTATAATATGTAATATATTATGTCTATATAATTTATTTTAATTTAATTTAAAATTTTAATTTAAACTTTGGAATAACACTATTCTACTAAAAAGATGAAATTATTTATTCCAATCTATTCTAGAATAACTGAAAATAGTAAAATTTGACCGAAATATTTTATATATCCCGGTAAAAAAACATTTCGTTTGGCGGATCGGAATAGTGGGAATAACTTTTGATATCTTCCATTTATCTCTGAATCAAATTGGGGTCTTAATCTCTTGAATACAAATTATTTGAAATTTATTGTCAAGTAGTTTAAGCTTTTAGAAATTAGTTATTTCGTATTATTTTGACATATCATCGAATTATATATATATATAGATATATATATATATATATATATACTCTATAACTATATATATAGATTATATATATATATATTATATTATATATAAGAGATAATATATATACTATATATATATAGCATAGCTACATGTACACCCCGAAGGGGTGTACATCATACATCTCCCACCATTTTAATGGTGGCGTATCTTTTTACGGGTCACATCAAGGTGACCATCATCACACCTCCACTCTTAGATGGGTGGGGGTGTGAGATGGAAAGACCCCTTACAGGGTGTACACATAGACATTTTCACCTATTAGATAATATATATATAATATATATATATATATATATATATATTATAATATATATATATTATATATATATATATAGTATATATATAGAGGGAGAGAGAGAGAGAAGGAGAGAGAGAGAAAGAGAGCGAGAGGGCTACTATGTTAGTGATAGTACCAAAGCCTATGTATAGAATTCGTCTACTATATTTGTACAAGTATCAAGTAATTGATGTTTGTAAGTTTTCTACCGTTAGATCTACTCCTTTGATTAGTTTTATCTATTAAATTATTCTATTTCACCAACCACCCACTAAATTCAAAAGACCCATTATCATTTTAACCAGACATCATTTCATCCAAAGATTAAAAATTTACAGGCATCAATGACTTAATACTTTTAAAAATATAAAAATTTAATATATATATATATATATATATATATATATAATATTGTCCGGCTACTATGCTTGTATAAGTACCAAGCAAGCATAATAAATAACTTGAGAGTTTTACGAACATAGGAGCTCAATTATATATATATATATATATATAAAGGACTATAAAAATGATATCATAGCTAAATTATTGTGAATAGTATGTTATATGGATGTCGCCGACATTTTTGATACCAGCCTCAGGAAGAAAAAATGTATAAGACCATTAGTATTAACTATTAATTCTTGAAACTTAGGGCTCATTTGAATGCTTTATATTTTGAAGTATAATTTAATTATGTTACGGGTGTAGGTAAAAATCCTATGAAGCGTTTGGAGGATTTAAAAATGCACAAATAAATTAGTGTATAGTTACATATACTCTAAAATGTAGGGCAAAAGTAAAATCCAATATTTTTTAAAAAAATTTAAATTTTATTTTTCGGGTTGCAACCGACTCTCATTTTTCTTTTGCTCATCTTCCTCCCATTTCACACCACTTCTCTCCCATCGCCTATCTCTTCCTCTCTACACCCACCCACCTCTTCCTTCTCCACAACTGTCCCACTGTGTTTTTCTCTGCACGTCCCAATACCCCAACCCGATCAATTATGTTTTTCTCCACGTGCCCCAACACCCCAACCCTACCATTGCCTACCTCTTCCCTTTCCACACCACCTACTGCAGCAGAGTTTTTTCTGCACATCTACACTGGATAAAATTTTTCTTTCGCACCACCTCTTGCCTCGCTATGGCCGGAGAGGAGTCACACCATTTTTTGAATTATAAATCACTATTTTAATGTCATATTAATGCCATAATTAAATATCATAGTTTTTAATATCATAATTATATTTAAAATATTTTTAATATTTTAGTTGTTAAATCTAAATCTATTTAATCGCTAATATTTTTTAATTTGAACTCCATAATAACTAATTTTTTAAAAATACAAGAGAATTCGTTAAATTATATAATATGCATCAAAACAGCTTTTAAAATAAACCGTAGAATTTTTTTAGAATTACAGAATACTAAATTTCATCTAGATTAAAACCATAGTATTTAAACTCCATAGAATTAATTTAATACGTATTCAAACGGCCTCTGAAGGTATTAAAAAAATATAATTAATTTAATTAAAATATTTTGTCAACGGATTTGATTATGAGTTGGCTAGTCAGATCTATTCAAACATTTGTCACTGGATATTATACTTATCACTTTAAGCCAACATCCATGCCCCTTGCCCCACGCCCCTTATATCATTCATCAAATCGTTGTTATCTACAAATTGAAGACTCAAATTTAAATCCTCTTATATCATGTTAATATTATAAAATAATAATTATTTTTTTAAAATTTACGATTGCCATTGCAATTTTACATTAGTAAATTAGGCCTCGAGGCAAACCTTAACCACCACTTTCGCACATTTACATGCACTCCAAGTCTCTACATTTCTGTAACTTTACTGGACCTGAATTTGTAACACATGCATGTGCTCCTTTTCTTCGCAGCAAATATATATATAGGGCAGCAGTGGGCGCTCTTCAGGAGCACGAGAGATCTACGGTCACATCGGCACGTGGTCACTGATTCCTCCACCACTTACATCTAAAAACTGCTGCTGCGACTTTTGTGCTATGCCGTTAATCCCCAACCTCCCCCCCCCACCATTCCTCTTCCCTCTTTCTCTCTCTTCCCCACACCGACCACCAGGCGCCAGGGACCAGCTGTTTCTACGCTGTCTTCCTCTCCTTTCTCATCATATGATTCTTTCCATTTTTTCCGCAAGTAATTGTTTGAATGAGAAATAGCTCCGTAGGTTAGAGAGAGAGAGAAAGAGAGGTAGAAAAGATTATTCGTCATGGCGCAGCTCCCGCCTAAAATCCCATGCAGCATGATGACGTGTTCCCTCAGCTGGCCCGCCGCCGCTACTGCTACTGCCGCCGCCGCGGCAGCCGCGCAGCCGTCGTGGGTCGACGAATTCCTCGACTTCTCGGCCGCGAAGCGCGGGGCCCACCGCCGCTCCGTCAGTGACTCCGTCGCCTTCCTCGAGGCCGCCGACGCGGCGCCGGCGCCGGAATTCGACCGCCTCGACGACGACCAGCTCATGTCCATGTTCTCGGACGACGTCGCGGCGCCGCTGCCGCCGCAGCCTCTCTCGGCGTCGTCGGCACCGTCGACGCCGTCGGACCACAACAGCGTCAGCGACGACAAGGCGGCGACCGGCGGGGGCGAGTGCGAAGAGGAGCAGAGCAAGTCCGAGGCCGAGCCGGGCCCCTCCGCCGCGGCGGGGCCGGAGCCGATCATGGACCCCAAGAGGGTCAAGAGGTGAGTGAGCCCAACGGTCGAATTACACCACAATATATGTACGTAGCTCATTTAAACCCCAAAAAAAGAAAATTGTTGTTTCTCATTGAATTACTCATTGAATTATAAATGCTTAATTAGTTTGGTTCTATTACTAATTAATTATTGTTCTTGTTCTAATTGAGATTAATTATTGCAGGATTTTAGCTAATAGGCAATCGGCGCAGAGGTCGCGAGTGAGGAAGCTCCAGTACATTGCGGAGCTCGAACGTAGCGTGACCACGTTACAGGTATCTAAAATTTTGTGAGTTTGGGTTTTAATTTACTCTAAAGTTTAAAACATTTTTGCAATTGGTTCCTCCATATTTTTTAAAATCCTTCGTCCCATCCGAATGCTATAAATAATATCAGATTTAATTAGTCCTAAGCCCGAGGTTCTGCTGGCAAAAGTTTTAATATATTATTTTATTGTTTTTGTGGCAGTAAACATGCATTGTATGATATTATGTTCTCACTCAGCACAAAATGTAGATCATTATGGTTTTATTTGTTCTTTTTAATTTGGTGAAAATTAGAGAAATGCTGTTAATTTGTACGTTCAAAAGTTAGATGTAAATCTTAATTACACTCTCTCATATGAAAATAAATAAGATATATAAAAAAAATTGGTTTTTGGATGAATAGATGTAGCGTAAAGTTTATACCCATTTTCTGAACGCATGATTTAGTAGTTTATATTACTCTTAAAATAAAAATGGTGTTAAGTAAAGTAAAATCTCTTTCCATAGTTAAGTATAGAAATAATATTTTTATTATTTACAATTGCTAGGCACGTTGCTCCTCACATGGCACTCTACAATTTAATTAATTCCCACTGCTATGAATTTGTAATTATACCTCTTCATTTTTCTCGCAAAAGAAAAAGGAGCATCTGTTTGAGCACGCATGATCATGTCCCTACCATAATTCTTCTTTTAATTGCAGCTTTTGAGCTGCATATGCTGTAGCATGTGCTGTAGTTACAACAGTTAAATATTAGGAGGGCCCATGAATCAAAGACTGAGGATGTGAATTTTAATACCCAAAATATCAATACTTAAACTAATTAAAAGGGTTTAGCTAGAATTGGCTCTTGATGCTACATTACCCATGAGTTCGATTTAAGAATTGGTAAAACAAATTTCATGAGCTGTTAGTAATGAACAGTGCATGCAACGAGAGTTTACATTTTCTTATATATATATATATTCTCTTCTTCTTTTTTTTTCAGAAAATGGTTATTGCATGCATGCTTAAATTTATATTCATTTTCGGGGTATATATATATATGCATGCAGACTGAGGTATCTGCATTGTCGCCCCGAGTGGCGTTCCTCGATCACCAGCGATCGATCCTCACCGTCGGTAACAGCCATCTCAAGCAGCGGATCGCGGCCCTGGCACAGGACAAAATATTCAAGGATGGTGAGTTCTCAAGAGTTACATATATTTCATATTTGTTATTCTTTTTGTAGGTTTTGCTTAATTGTTTTTTGTATTTTTCCCTTTCCAGATTAGGTCCACAGGCACTATGTGTTGTGGTCCTCTTCCATGCATGAACACATGATACAAATTAGCTTAGGCCCATGGTTATTACTATTGCTATAGCAACTTTCGTAGGTTAATATATTTAATTACTTCATGGTAAATAATTATTCTACATTATTAGTTATGATACTAATCACATTAATTAATCTCTAAATAAGAGTTTGGCTTTTTTCTCAAAGTTGGTATTTCCACTGGCTCCATAATTTTTATAGCTGATAATGTGAGTGGCCAATTCAAGATTACTAATTACAAATGAACCCCATTATCACTTGAGCTACTAAATACATGTATAGTGTAGTACACTTGATAAAATATAGGTTTTTTAAG
This sequence comes from Tillandsia leiboldiana, assembly GCA_029204045.2. NCBI lineage: Eukaryota > Viridiplantae > Streptophyta > Magnoliopsida > Poales > Bromeliaceae > Tillandsia > Tillandsia leiboldiana. Next base: position 6,696,120 of record CM055076.1, on the reverse strand, counting down.
CATCGAAATTTACTTGGATTTCCATGTTGTACATAAATGATATCATCGATTTTCCTTATTTACACTACACAAAGTAATAATCTAAAATATAAAAGAAAACAAATTTATGGACTAATTAACACATTTATTTTAGGCAAGAAGATAATTTTTGGACAGTTACTTACTTAATTAGTGGTCCCTGGTGGTACCAGTTTGCAGTTCACAAACTCATAATAAACATCAACTGTACAGCATCAAGCAGTAAACTTTTACTCATGTAAATATGAATAAATTAATAGTGTACACCTTGATAAAAGGATAATTCTTCAAATATAAGGCCAATATGTTACATAGATCCACATGATAATAAATACTACTAATGTATCTTGTTTGGTTATATTAATTTAGGGTCAAATATATGCACAAATAATATTTCATGTACTTTCCAATTGTTATGACTTACAATTCTGACTTATTCGCTTAAACATTTTGGTCTCTAAACTATCATTTTTTTGACTTACGAAACGACTAATTTTCTCTTCTCTTTCAAATTAATTTTCCTTTCGTTGAGTTGTTTCAAATAGAATTATAATACCCATTTTACGTATAAGAGTTGCATATGAGCATCTAATATTACAAACATTAAAGGTCAAGGATATATACAATTGCAATATATACGCGAAAGATTAGGAATTAAAGTGTGTTTAAATAAAAAGTTTTGAACACCATTAGGTAGGTTTATAGCTAGGAAGTATTAATTTATAGGGGCAATTTTCTATATACCCCTAAAAATTTTCCTGTTTTTAAATTTACCTTTCTTATAAGGCTAATATTAAAACTACCCTTCTTACATTCTAACTTCTTTCTAAAATACCCATAAAGTTAAACTCTGTTAGTGTACCGTTTGGAGCTGCTGTTATCTGTGTGAAATTATCATTTTGCCCTTTCAAATATACCTTCTACCATAACTAACTTTTCTTATGTACTCTTAAAATTTTCAATAGTTTTGATAGATAGGGACAAATAGATATATCTGATAGTTTTCAATTCCGATTATTATTTAACTCTAGTTTAGCCCTAGTTAACTTAACAAAGGGAAACGGTAGGGGTATTTTAATAACGGTGGAACGTATGAAGGGTATATTGGAAAGAAAAAAATAAGAGGAATAAATCAGATATTTCTTCAGATTTCAGAGGTAGACAGCCAATTATCTCTACTTTATACATATTTTTGGTCCTTATATTTGTCACTTGCCCTTGCAAGTTTTTGATATATACATTGGATCTCAAATTGTTTTTTGTTTTTTTAATGCAAGCCCACAAGAGGCATTGAAGAAGGAGATTGAGAGATGAGACAAGTATATCACCAACAAAATCTCAAGAAGATGAGCACTCCACATCTGAGCCTGTTGTATGCACAGAGAGAGGGCTCCTCAGCTAACATATATGCATTGGTGGGCAATACATTACATTACTACTTAATTTGTAGCTAGAGATTAAGGTACGTGGTGTTCTTGGTTAATCATATATTTATTGGTAATTAATTACTTGGTGGTGGTGGTGGTGGTGGTTGTATCTTTTGTTGTGTATTAATTCTTAATTTGGGCAGCGCGCTTTAATTTATATTTCTTATTTGAGAAAGAAAAAAGAAAAAAGAAAATCATTGTGATAGTGCCCAGTGGTGTAATCAATTTTCTCTCCCATGTTTTCTTTGGGCATTAATTAATCTTGAATGGTGTATTAATTTCATGGTGTTATCCTTTCTTTCTTTTTTTTTCTTTTTTTTTTTTTTAACTTGAATGCAAATAGTTTTTCTCATTCATTCTTTTCCAGTAATAAAAACATATTAAATTGATAACTATTAGTTATAATAATAACTTTCTATAACAAACAAAAATTGTTGCAAATCATTCCCATAAATTTTAGGGAAATGCTTCAATACACCACAAATATTAAAATCAAACAGGTTAGCAATTTGAAATAGTTAATATGATGATATTGAAAAAGAATTAATAGTATATAGTTATATACCAAATTTGTTAGCATCATATAAAATTTAAGCTCTTATTTACTTTATTTCTTACCAAATTAGATAATATCCATTTGTTAAGTATTTAACTCAAAATAAATATTGAATTTAAATTTTATTTTTGAATTTGGCATTGTAATATAAAATTTTAATTTTAAAAATTTCACTTAAACTTTTAAATTTTGAATCTAAATTGTATTTTTAATCTTAAATCCAAATTTAATTTTTGATTTAAATTGAAAAAATTGAATTTGAACTGAAAGTTTTATTTTAAATTTGTGTTTTATATTTTAAAAAATTGAATTTGATTTATACTTAAGTTTTTTATCTTGTTTTGAATTTTAATTTACAATTTAAATGTAATATGAATTCTAACTATGTATTTGAGAAGTTCATAGTATTCTTAGTTGAATAAAATCGGTTTTTAAACCAAATATTTGAAAAGAACAAATACTCTTTAGATAGGTATCTAGTCAATGGTACTAGAGTCATATTACATCTCAACCACCTATTAAAATTATATGGTGTATTGAAGTTTGACTCTAAATTTTACGGTAATAAAAGCTAAAACAATGATCGATTTGCACTATCACAACGCCACAAACTGTTGCAATAAAATATATTTGTAATAATTTAATTTTCAATGCAAGTAAATAAATGTAATAGAATAAAATTATTGTCGGGCCTTTTTTTTTCAATTTTCTTCTGAAATTGATGTAGAAGGAACAAAATAATTTTAAAAAGCAACATTTTGTCCAATGGTGTGTGTTTTGTATTAGAGATACAACAAGTTTATAAATTCCTACGTGCAAAGGGTTATGGGTTTATACTTTAAGTTATAATAGAAACCAAAATGTCTAAAATAACACAGAAAAAAAAAGTTATATGTATTTTATAATAATTTCAATCAAACATGGAACAGTTTTAAAAGTAGTTTTAAACATTTCTGTGTGCATGCTTAGGTCACAGAATCGACTATAATATTAAGCTATGTACTCAAAAGATTGGTTTATTTGCGTGTTTTAAAAATTATTTTTATTATTATTATAGTATAGCCTGATTATATTAAACATAACACGATTTTGATTTAAGTAATTATACGAAATCTTTTTTTACTTACTTGGGAAATTAAAATGAATAATTTGCGTGCACGTGTGATAGCTAATATATTCTGGTTTTTCGTTAATAGAGTATTTGAATTGATAAATTTGATATTTGAAGTGTATAAACCTAAATTTGGGAAATTTAAAAATTACTAGAAGCACGCTTATATAGAAAACCATATTTATTAGAACCATAACATAAGCATAAATTTGCGAAAAAAAAAAAACTGTATTTTCATCTTATAAATTATAAAATCACGTAATGTCGGCCTCCAACTATTTTAATCAACAATGCAAAGTCAAATATGCAAAATTTTCAACTTAGATATGTACCTTTTTCACACGCAATATGATTCTCAAAAAATATCCTAGAGAATAATTTTCTGATTGAAAATGTATTTTTTATTTATTTGATTTCAGATAAGTAGTATTATCAAAAGCTTTTCCAAATTTCGTGTTTTTTTTTAAAAAAATCAGGTTTTTTATTCAGAATGTGGAACACTACGGAAAAAATAATTTTCATAATTTTTTTAAAAGATAACTTGTTATAATTTTATGAGGAATCAATACTTTTTATGTACCTTAATTACAAGGCCAATACTGAAGTATGCTATACGGCCGTAGGTTTTATGATCACATGCACAACATGTGCAGAGAAGTAAGAGGGTAACATGCAGGGTGTTCTTCTTAATTGGCTCAGGCTCTTATTGAGAAGTACACGAGGTAGAGCAATTCCTTTTCAGTTTCTTTATTTTAATTCCGTAATATATATCTAAGGGTTGAAGAAGAGCAAAGAATGAAGTAGATGCCACAGCTTAATACACATCCATTCTATTAATATTTTTGTTTGATTTATTGAGATATTAGACTTTTTGCAAATGATAAAAGGTTAGTCAGTCAGCACATTGGAGAGTGTCGGATCGAGTCGGAATCGTTTTAATGTGAATCGGCGTGAAAAACAAAGCTCGGTTGTATTTTTAGGCTATTTTTGGGTTGCGGGCGTCAATTCGTGAGTTTGCGGGCGCCAATTTAGATGTCTGGATCCGCCCTGCATTGCTCGAATGGGAGAGCGGTAGCACGCCATGCGTGCAACGCGTGGCGCTCAGCAATTGAGGCCACCGGCCATGTGGCGGCAACGGCCACGTGGCGACTCCTCGTGGTCAGAGCTCCTGTTTGGCTCCGTGGCGATTCGGGCGCACTTTCGGGCGCCCGATGTAGCCACTATAGCGTCCGAAAGTTTCGGGGCCGCCTTGCTTTGTTTGGGCCACTCGAATGGTTCGATTCCGAGCGCCCGGAAGTGGGTTTCGGGCGCCCGAAATCCTTTTTAAGGGCTATTTAACGCGTGGGGACCCCTCTTTTCTTCTCTTTTTTTCTTGCTCATGTCCATGGATTTAGAGAGGAAACAGAGGGCGAGGGAGAGGGAGAGGGAGGTCGTGAGCGGTAGGGAATGTTGTGAAGCGTGCGGTTTGATCTAAGGACTCGAGCACGAGCGTGCATGCGTGAGATTTGATGACGCGTGGACTTTGAGTAGGTTTTTACTTTTTATATTATTTGTTTGGATTTTTGAGGTGGTTTTTGATTGTTATAGGTTTAGCTCATTAGTATTTTCGGATTTAAGTTTTGTGTCGTTTTGTTTTATTGCTAGGGTCGGGGCTTTTTGTGTTTCGCAGTTGAAGCGAGGTGCTGCCGGATTTTCGGGGTGAACCGTTCACATGTGATGATCATCATTAAGCGCGCAGTCTTCCTGTTGATCCTTTTCTGCCAGGATTTGTGATTCAGGTGGATTTTGTGTCGCCGAGAATGATGAAGTACTAATTATGTATACTTGCTAGATACATAAATTTTTATTGCTTTTATAATATTTGTTTGATGTAGAAATACATGCTAGTAATTAGTAGTTACATTTTTATTAGTGTTTGGATTGTTCGAGTTGAGGGTTAGAAATATTATTATTTTATTATTAGGGGGTCTATATAGGTTGTTTGATTGTGCGGATATCGGTAGGTGCATTATAGCATGATTGAATTTATTTGATTGTCAGGAAATCCATATTGTCGAACTTTGTTTGTGTTGTTGGTTATTAGAGATGGGTGGTACCTAAGTATTGGTGCTATGTCATACTGACATAGAGGTTTATTTGTTTTGAGGTTTCGTGTTGGGTGGGCAAATGGGTGAGAGAGCGTGTGCTTGGCGCATTTTGTTTGAGATGTAAGTGTGGGGGGCTTGTGTGAGTTGGACCTTGGGTTTCTATTTTCTGTCATTGTGACATAAGGATCATCGTTTGTCATAGTTTGCATGCCACATCGAGCTCATGTATTTACCAGTGTGATACCAGAGAGAGAAAAAGAGATTCTTGATGGCAGGGTGGAAGAGGTAGGCTGGCGTCTACTATTAGTGGGGCACCGGCACATGTTATCCGGACAGTAAGGAGAGATAGACAATGGCCTATCTGTTGCCCGGCGCATTAGCGGCGTGTAGAGTGGGCGGCACAGGCTTGACCTGGGTGTTAAGACGGTCAGTTCAGGATTGGGTCCATGTATTGATTAGTCGGATAATGTTTGGGTTTTCTATACAAGTCGGATTGGTGAGTTCTTTCGTGTTCGTTGGGTTTTCTGTGTGATCGAGCTTGGATAGAGATGCCTTGGATTTTGGTGTAGAAACATAATAGCGTATTGTGGTGTTTTATTTTATTTATTTTATCATATTTTGTTGCCCTTATTATTGTAGTTCGTCTATCTTGTCTCTGGTAGACCTAATGGGT
>CM055076.1:6632181-6690148 GCA_029204045.2 Tillandsia leiboldiana | reverse complement strand
CACTAAGGGGGCTGGAGCCACCTTGCCATCACGAACCTCACCACTCTCCACATAAAGGGCATGTCTCCATCGAGGCATCCAAAAGTCTGTTAATCTGCCGGGAGCGGACCAACTGATAAAGTCCCGACGCAACCCTCTCTCGAACATGTAGATCCGGTTGGTCTATCTCTGGCCAGTGGGGCATACAAAGCAACAGCCGATTGAAATCGGCTATGTACATGTGTCCGGCCTATCTCCCTGGCGGAGATTCCTCAGATGCTCCTCAAAACTCTGTCGAACACTCTCAGAAAGAGGCCCCAAGAAGCATACGCGAACTCTGCCCATGAGATATAAACTGGGTCCCAGGCGGACCTGCGGGTCGTACACGCCGCCACCATGCCTCGGCGTTGCTCTCCAGAAAATGAGTAGCCAACAGAACTCGAAACCTCTCATTAATAAAAAGCTCTCGAAATGGCGCTCCATGGCCGTAACCCAAGACGCAGCCGCCCACGGCTCAGCACTCATACCCGAAAAGCGGGGTGGATCAAACTTGCGAAACCTCATCAAAAGATCCACCACCACACGCTGCTCTCCAAGGTCAAAGATCCCGTCGTCCAAGACGGGGTGGCCTACTGGAAACGGGCTCAGCGGAACTGCTGGTGCAGGCTTGCACAACCTAGGTGCCAACAACGGGGAAGAAGGCACCGGAGAACTCTCAGGGGGTGCTACCGCCGGCTGCGCTCTCTGCTCAACAAGAGCGGTCAACCGACTCACAGCCTCCTCCTGGCGTCGAGACGCCTAGCCAACTGTGCCATCTGGGCACGGAGCTCAAGACCCTCGCTCTGCTGTCCCTGCCCGAGTCCTCCTGCTCGGGCTCAGAGGACGAAGGCTGCAACGCGGTCACCATCGAGCGTCGAGGAGGCATCCCCACCTGAGGGACAAGGCAACATCAGAACCCAAATCATCTCTCGACCCAATCTAGCGAAAGGTCAGAAGGCATGTCCCCCTTCCAGAAGTACTATGTTGTCTGCAGCCAACATAGTTTGCCACCGAAGGAAGACATGTCAATCACTCATCCCGAACCGCTCGGGAGAGTTAGAAATCCAATCAGGACTCTCGCTAAAATCACGGCTCTCACGCGAGTCATCCTAGGGTCCAACCACAAGCCTAGGGTTCCTAAGTCCTCCAAGACCTACATCCTACGCTCTGATACACTTAATCTGTCACGCCCCGGGGCGATACTGCGCCCCGGCTCGCCAACAGATCCGCCGCCCATACGGGAAGCCCCGTATTGGCGTAGCGACTAACCTGCAAAGAAACATCTACACTAGCAGATATCAGAGCTGAAAGAGAAAAAGCTGGAATAAAATACATAAAATAAAACTACAACTCACAAATATACAGACCAACCTCACCAGAACACAAGAGTCTCTCAGAAAAGCAGGAAAGAAATGTACAACTCAAACCCTCACTACAAAAGTCACTCGACATAGCACACACCAAAATAGTACAGGGGTACATCTACTCACACACTGAAGACGACAGGAAGGGAACTATCTCGCCACTCCCTTACCTCGGTCAGAATGAGCTGGATCGGCAACTGGAGCTGTAGGAACCGGAGCAGAAGTCCCTGGGGAGAAGACACCACGACGGGTGTGAGAACTACATCCCACAGTAGTTCTCAGTGGGTGCCGCCAACAAGCCCGACGGTCTGCCCACTAAGTCTACCAGAGGCAAAAAGTAACAAATGCAGTGCTGTATGGAAAGCTGGGAAAAGTAACTCTACAGCTACTATGCCTCTATCTAGATGCTCAACAGTGGAACAGAAAGAACATGATGCCACAACTAACCCTCGTCTCTAATCACCCAATCTAAACTGACGTGCCTCATCGGGTCCAGTCAAACCTGCGCCAACCTACTGTCGTTAGTCCGGAGGAGCGGACTACGTAGGGCGTCCATGACTGCCAACACAAGCACAGCCAGAGGGACAAATGCAACACCAAGTCGCGGTAGAAAAGCTCAAACTCGCCGGTACAACAACCCGGTCTCGCCTACTCCGGAGTGGCACTCGAGGGGAGCGACCCGCTCGAGTCAAAGTACCCATAACAAGTATCTCTGTAAAGTATCTCTGTAAAGCTCAAATGTGGCTCATGCAGGCTATGATCCAATCCTCGATCAACAAGATCGGCTAACCAACAAATCACTGACTCACTCACTGGCTGGAATCTACACAGCTGAGACTCACTATCACTCTGACAGTTTCCAAGAACCCAGATCTACCATCACTATCACTCTCCCAAAGAAATCAGATCTACAGACTGCTATCAACTCCACTCGGTCCCCAGACACGAGTGCAAATGCATCTCACAACCACCCGACCTCTCGGCCCACAACTCGGGCGAGGAAAAGCTAAGTCCAAAGTGAAATGAAGTATCGTGATGTGGAATGTCTAGAGCAATAAAAACCTAGCCCAAGTTGGAGTTTTCTACAGACTGGCTGAACATGATACATATGACAGGGGTGCTAGGTCAAGTTCCAAGATTTCACTACTTAACATAAAGTAGGAATCAAAAGATTCAACAACTGATATACAGGATACAACATACAGTTTTACACATGCTATTACTCCAATTTCTAACATGCATGATCCTACACACATAGAATTAGTACACAGTCCAGAGTTCTTGGAAGCAATGTCACCTACCTGAAAGTGCTAACTGCCCGGAATCGTACAGCTGAGAAAGCCCAAAATAGTCAAATCACAAATACCCCCAAGCCAACAACCCGGTAGAAGTGCTCACAACCTCCTGGGTACAAACATACACCAAAATTACACTTTAATCCCACAAAAATTCCACATTCCCAAAATCTGTGGTGAACATTCCCATTAACACGAAATTTTCACCTGAAAAACTTCCTCCAAAAATTCCAATAAAAAATATGACGGTGATCCTCGCGAAGAGTAGATGTCGATAGAGTCCTGAAACGTCGAATTCCGAGGTCCGGATGAGAAGATAAAAATCCGACAAGAAGGTGCTGTCCAATTTAACCAACAGTCGCAAAGGGGGTTAAAAATGTACCCAGAACCCCAAGAAAAGCTCGGATCCAGAAAAAGTGCCCAACACGGAAAATGTAGATTTACCTCTTACGAAACCGTCACCGCAGAAATCGTCCAAAAATAACATTGGGGTAGCCCGGTAGACCTCCCAGACTAAACTGCGACGGAAAAGGGACTCCAACAGTAAATCGTCGCTCCGCACCCCGATGCAGAAGTCGCCGTCGTCGCGGCCTCCAAAAATCCTGACCTTCCACCAAAAGATGCACAAGAGGGAGAGAAACAACTTTGGTGAAGAACACAAGTGGAGAAACCCTCGGGAAAAAGCTCCAAGGCGAGGCCCAAGAGGCCTATTTATAGGCCTCACCCGGAAAAAGCCAAAAAAAACAAGTCATTGGGCTTTTGGGCCCAACTTTCGGGCGCCCGGTACATTCGGGCGGCTACAGTGTTGGGCCGGCCCAACACTGTTCACGCCCGAATTCACCTGGTGCCGCCACGTGGCCCGCCGAACAGCAAACAGCTGTTCGGGCCACTCCCAGGCTGCCACGTGGCCCGCCCCCGCACAGGAAGGCGGTTGGCGCCCGCCAATCAGGCGGTGACACGTGGCCACCCGGTTGACCCGCCAGCCGGTCGGCGGCCCCGCCGGGCGCGCGGCATGGCCCCGACGTGCGCACGCGCCCCGAGGCGCCAGCCCAGGCCCCGTGCACCGCGCACGGTGCGCCCGCGAATCAGAAAGCGACACGTGTCCCCTACACCCGGTCCACGCATTCCACTTCGGAATTCCGTGGACCGCGCCGCGTGCACCGACCAACCGGAGGCTGCCACGTGCCCCCGCCTTGGTCCATGCACCCCCGCACTCACCCGGTAGACCGCGCGCCTTGCGCCCGCCAATCAGGCGGTGCCACGTGTCCCTGCGCCGGGTCTGTGCACCCCGCCGCGCTGCTCTGTGGACCGCGCTCCATAAACCGGCCAATGATAGGCCGCCACGTGGCATGCCGGCGGTCTACGGCCCCTCCCATGCACCAAAACCCACTGAAAACTTCCGGGAGTCCGTTTTTGGGCATCCGGACTCAGAATCCAACAAGCAAATAGCCGTTTTCAAGCGTTTTTCCGTGCTGAATCCATTTCCGACCTCTGTTTGGCCTAATTCTTTTCCGAAATTTCGGCAAACCCAGCCGAAGGCCAACACAGTTAATAATATCACACAGGGTCCATCTGTGGCATCCCATTGATGCACCATGGGCCAGATGCACCAACACTAGGTGCTCTAACAGTGGATTCATCGGAAGAACGTTGCATGGGAACCAGGGCCACTACAATCATAGTGTCTAAAACACGGAATCGCATCATCGACCATTAGGTTGGGGTATAGTATCTCAAGTGTCAATGTTTCATATACAATATTAGCATTATCTTGCATAATGAAAGAGTAAAGCATTTACAAGTTGTCATCATATCTCAAACATGGAATCTAACTATTTCATCTTGATTGTACAAGTTTAGAAGTTTTCTACTTGTATCTCACTACACTAGATGACATTAATATCATAATGTCCATTTATACATGATCATAAGCAATACATGTCCCAATAATTCTATAACATGTATAGTTATTCTCTATTCATATCCAAAAGCTTAAGTTCACGAAAATTTCTATTCAATCCCCACTTAATGTGCCCATGCACCTACAATGTTTACCTCTATTACATAGAGTATGAAATTTTCTACACATGAAGGGGTTCAAATGGCTGATCATAAATCATGATAAATCAAACGATACATATTTAATATAACAATGATGCCCTAAAAGTCTATCTAAGACATAGGGAGAGTTCACCCATTTCGGTAAGGTCAAACCCACCGGATAGTTGCCAAATCTTTGTGAAGGATCCCAACCAAGATGCCCACACTTCCTCTTATGCCATAAGAGAAGTTTCCAAAGGGTTAAAACATCACAAAAATTCAATCATGAAATTTCTTAAAAATTATAAGGAAAATAGGTGAAAAATACCTTAGGTTGAGAAATCTTGCTAAATCTTGAAATCCAAATAAGAAAAGCTTCAAAACCAACCTACAAGAGTATTCTACACCCATCAATTCCACCCCAAAAGCTAGAAATCAAAAAGGCCCAAATAAACCCTAGTTTTTCAAAAACTAGATTTTCCTACAAAAATCCCAAAAGAAAAGGGAAAAGAAGTGTTCCAATTCTCTTTTAAGCTCAAATCCCACCTTGAAGTGTAAAGGATAGGAATTAGGGGGAGTTCACCCATTTCAGTGAGGTCAAACCCACCGGATAGTTGCCAAATCCTTGTGAAGGATCCCAACCAAGATGCCCACACTTCCTCTTATGCCCTAAGAGAAGTTTTCAAAGGGTTAAAACATCACAAAAATTCAATCACGAAATTTCTTAAAAATTATAAGGAAAATAGGTGAAAAATACATTAAGTTGAGAAATCTTGCTAAATCTTGAAATCCAAACAAGAAAAGTTTCAAAACCAACCTACAAGAATGTTCTACACCCATCAATTTCACCCCAAAAGCTAGAAATCAAAAAGGCCCAAATAAACCCTAGTTTTCCAAAAACTAGGTTTTCCTACAAAAATTCCAAAAGAAAAGGGAAAAGAAGTGTTCCAAATCTCTTTTAAGCTCAAATCCCACCTTGAAGTGTAAAGGATAGGAATTAGGGCTTCAAACTTCCTTCTTCTTCAAGCCCTTCCCTTCCTTCAAGCTCTTGTAGCAAGCTCCAATGGTAGAGAAGGGAAGGTTGAAGAAGAACCCAAGTAGAGAGATGTGTTGGAGAAGGAAATCCAAGAAGAGCTCTCCCTCTCTCTCTCTCTCTCTAACACCCTCTCTTGCACTCTCCAAATGAGAGGAAAAGAGAGGATAAAAGGGTTAAAAACCCTAAAGTAACAAAATCCCAAAAGCCCCCTACAAGAAATGTAATTACATTTCTTATTGGGCTGTCCAGACCAAAACAGTCCGGACTGACCCAAAACGATCTGGACCCCGAAGGTGGAATTCCCAAATTCGCTCGGACAGTCCGGACTGTCCCCAGACGGTCCGAACCCCGAAGCCAAAAATCTCAAATTTTCAAATTTTTCGAAAATTTCCGATTTGCGCCCAAACTCTCCGAAAACCTTCTAAAACCTTCCGGAAGCTTACTAAAACATCCAAAGGGTATCATTCAACCCTTCACAGACTAGAACTTCGCAATTTGCTAAAGTTCAGTGTACTACATTCACCCCTCCTAAAAAGGAGTTTCGTCCGTGAAACTAGAAGTCAAGTATCTCAAGTCTCCGGCTGAAAGAGATGAGGGAAACGCTCCTGAAGCGCGCTCTCCAGCTCCCAAGTAGCCTCGCGATCCCCGTGATTGCTCCAAAGTACTTTCACATATGGTATCTCGCGATTCCGAAGTTTCTTCACCTCACGAGCCAAAATCCTCACCGATTGCTCCTCAAAACTCAAGTCCTCGTGTAGTTCCAACGGGGTGAAGTCCACCACATGAGATAGATCAAAAACATACTTCCGGAGCGTCGAAACATGAAACACATGTGCACTCCTGATAGGTTAGGCGGTAGAGCAAGTCGATACGCCACCGGTCCGATACGCTCCAAAATCTCAAAAGGTCCAATAAATCGGGGACTTAGCTTCCCCGGATGCCAAATCTCTTGACTCCTCTAGTCGGCGATACCTTTAGGATGACATGGTCTCCAACTTGAAATTCCAAATCGCGCCGACGCTTATCCATCTCAAAAGGTCCAATAAATCGGGGACTTAGCTTCCCCCGGATGCCAAATCTCTTGACTCCTCTAGTCGGCGATACCTTTAGGAAGACATGGTCTCCAACTTGAAATTCCAAATCGCGTCGATGCTTATCCGCATAACTCTTTTGTCGACTCTGAGCTGAAATCAAACGTTTTCGCTCTAGTCGAACCTTGTCTTTGGCCTCTTGAAGTACATCGGAGCCTAAAATCAATCGTTCTCCCACCTCTCTCCAATGAAGTGGTGATCGGCACTTTCTTCCATAAAGAGCCTCGAATGGCGCCATCTTGATACTTGCTTGATAACTATTGTTATAAGCAAACTCGGCCATCGGTAGATGTTGATGCCAACCACTCTGATAATCCAAAACACATGCTCTGAGCATGTCCTCCAAGATCTGTATGGTGCGCTCAAACTGCCCATCACTCTACAGGTGGAAAGCTGTACTAAAATCCAACTGCGTGCCTGGGGCCTCGTGAAGGCTCCTCCAAAAATGAGATGCGAACCTCGGATCTCGATCAGAAACTATAGAAACAGGCACTCCGTGCAATCGCACAATCTTATCAAGGTAAATTTGTGCAACCTTCTCTTTTGACCAAGTAGTGTGGATAGGGATAAAAAGAGCAGATTTGGTTAGGGATAAAAAGAGCAGATTTGGTTAACCTATCCACGATCACCCAAATAGCATCATGCCCAGCCTGAGAGCGAGGCAATCCAACAACAAAATCCATGGTGATCCTCTCTCACTTCCACACGGGAATGGGTAAACTCTGCAACTTGCCTGTCGGAAGTCGGTGCTCGGCCTTCACTTATTGACATGTCAAGCATTGAGCCACAAATTTTTCAACATCTTTCTTCATGTCGGGTGACCAATAAAGCAACCTTAAGTCCTTACACATTTTGGTGCCACCCGGGTGAATAGAATAAGGTGCTCGGTGTGCTTCCTTCAGGATCTCTTCTTTGATCTCCAAATCCGCCGGTACATAAAGTCGACTTCGAAAACGAAGTACGTCGTGATCATCCACATGAAACTCACCGGCTCGGCCATCCACAATAGTAGCCCGAATCTTTTCCAAACTAGGATCTTGGACTTGTTTCATCTTAATCCTTTCCATAAGGGTTGGTTGCAACACCAATGTTATCAATCTTATGAGTGTCTCGGGTGCTACAACCTCCAACTCCAACCGTCTCACATCTTGAGGTAATGGTTGTTGGGACGTGATCATCATAGCTAAGTTCTCCACCGATTTGCGACTTAGAGCATCCGCCACTACATTTGCTTTACCAGGGTGGTAGAGAATAGTCAAATCATAATCCTTAAGAAACTCCAACCATCTGCGCTGCCTAAGATTCAACATCTTCTGAGTAAAGAGGTATTTTAGACTCTTATGATCGGTATATACCTCACAATGCTCACCGTATAAGTAGTGTCACCACAGCTTCAATGCAAATACAACGGCGGCCAATTCTAAATCATGAGTGGGATAGTTTTTCTCATAGTCCTTTAATTGACGAGAGGCATAAGCAATAACCTTCTCGTTTTGCATCAATACACACCCTAACCCAGTCAAGGAAGCATCACGTATCCCGCTCCTGTAGTACGCAAAGCCAAGATCGGGGCGGTTGTCAACCCTCCCTTCAATTCCATGAAGCTTCTCTCACACACATCATTCCAAATAAACTTGGTGCCCTTATGTGTGAGTCGCGTGAGGGGAGTAGATAACCTTGCAAATCCCTCAACAAAACGTCGATAGTAGCCGGCCAGACCGATAAAGCTCCGGATCTCGGTGATGTTTGTCGGTCTAGGCCAATCCTTGATTGCCTCGATTTTCTTGGGGTCCACAGCTATTCCTTTATCTGATATTACATGACCCAAGAACGCTACCTCTCATAGCCAAAACTCATATTTCTTCAACTTGGCGTAGAGCTCTTTCTCCCGAAGTAATTGCAATACTTGTCGAAAGTGATCCTCATGCTCTTCATCACTTCGAGAGTACACCAAAATGTCGTCGATGAACACCACGACGAATCTATCCAAAAAGGGCTTGAAGACACGGTTCATCAAATCCATAAAAGCTGTCGGGGCGTTAGTGAGCCTAAATGGCATAACAGTAAACTCGTAGTGTTCATACCATGTCCTAAAAGCCGTCCTAGGAACATCCTCAGGCTTGATCTTGAGTTGGTGGTATCCAGACTGAAGGTCAATCTTCGAGTACACTCTTGATCCTTGGAGTTGATCAAACAAATCATTAATTCTCGGCAATGAATACTTATTCTTAATTGTGACCTTGTTGAGTTCACGATAATCCACGCAAAGGCGAAGTGATCCATCCTTTTTCTTGACGAACAAAATTGGCGCTCCCCAAGGTGACACGCTCGGTCAGATGAAGCCTTTTTCCAACAAGCCTTGAAGCTGCGCCTTGAGCTCTTTCAACTCCGCCGGTGCCATCCTATATGGTGCCTTCGAGATTGGGGTAGTTCCAGGAATCAGATCTACCACAAACTCGATCTCTCTATCTGGAGGCATCTCCGGTAGCTCTGCCGGGAACACATCAGCGAACTCTCGCACAATCGGGATATCCTCCACTCTCAGAGTCTCACTGTTCCTATCCACAACGGTAGCCAAGTAGGCAACACATCCACTCCTAATCAACTATTTTTGTAGTGGCCCTGATTCCCATGCAACGTTCTTCTGATGAATCCACTGATAGAACACCTATCATTGGTGTATCTGGCCCATGGTGCATCAATAGGATGCCACTGATGGACCCTATGTGATATTATTTGCTGTGTTGGCTTTCGGCTGGGTTTGCCGAAATTTCGAAAAAGAATTAGGCCAAACAGAGGTCGGAAATGGATTCAGCACGGAAAAACGCTTGAAAACGGCTATTTGCTTGTTAAATTCTGAGTCCGGATGCCCAAAAACGGACTCCCGGAAGTTTTTCGCGCATTTTGGTGCATGGGAACAGCCGTGGACCAGCCCCTGCCACGTGGCAGCTTCTGATTGGGCCGGCGCATACCGCTCGGTCCACAGAGCTTGGGCGCTGGTGCATGGACCGGCGCCTGGACACGTGGCGGCTGCCCATTGGCGGGCTCACGCGGCTTGGTCCACGGGGGCGCGCGGTTGGTGCAGTGGACCGGGGCGGGCCACGTGGCTTCTTCTGGTTGGTCGGTCCATACGCACCTGGCGTATGCGACGCGGCACAGTGCCACGTGGCAGACGCCGGTTGGCGGGTCAACGCACGCGCGACAGCGCGTGGACCGCGCCGGGCGCGGCGCACGATGGACCAGCCGGGCCACGTGTCGCCCGCTGGTTGGCGGGCGCAGCGACCCGGGTGGGCCGCCGTGAACCGCGGCCCGTGGTCGCCGCCGTGGACCTCGCTACACGTGGCGCGCCATGATTGGTGGGCGCATGTGCGCCGGGCGCGGGGAGCGCGGGGCCGGACACGTGGCGGCCATGGGGTGGCCCCGCACCGCTGTCCCCTGTTCGGGGGGACACGTGGCGACACCGGATCAATCCGGGCGCGCACAGTGTTGGGCCGGGCCCAACACTGTAGGCGCCCGAATGTTCCGGGCGCCCGAAAGTGGGCCCGAAAGCCCCTTTGACTTGTCTTTTGGGCTGATTTCGGGTGAGGCCTATAAATAGGCCCCTTGGGGCTCATTTTTGAAGCTTTTCCCGAGAGTTTTAGCCCCTGAGCCCTTTACCAATTTTCTTTCTCTCCCTCTTGTGCATCTTCCGGCGAAGGTTCAGAATTTTTGGAGGCCGCGACGACGGCGACTTCTACATCGGGGTGCGGAGCGACGATCTACTGTTGGAGGCCCATTTTCATCGCAGTTTAGTCTGGGAGGTCTACCGGGCTACCCCGACATTATTTTTGGACGATTTCTGCGGTGACGGTTTCGTAAGAGGTAAATCTACATTTTTCGTGTTGGATACTTTTTCTGGATCCGAGCTTTTCTTGGGGTTCTGGGTACATTTTTAACCCCCTTTGCGACTGTTGGTTGATTTGGACAGCACCTACTTGTCGGATTTTTATCTCCTCATCCGGACATCGTAATTCGACGTTTCAGGACTCTATCGACATCTACTCTTCGCGAGGATCGCCGTCATATTTTTATTGGAATTTTTGGAGGAAGTTTTTCAGGTGAAAATTTCGTGTGAATGGGACTGTTCATCACAGATTTTGGGATTTTGGAATTTGTGTGGTTTAAAGTGTAATTTTGGTGTATGTTTGTACCCAGGAGTTTGTGAGCACTTCTACCGTGTTGTTGGCTTGGTGGGATTTGTGATTTGACAGTTGTGGGCTTTCTCAGCTGTACAATTCCGGACAGTTAGCACTTTCAGGTGGGTGACCTTGCTTTCAAGAACTCTGGACTGTGTACTAATTCTATGTGTGTAGGATCATGCATGTTAGAAATTGGAGTATTAGCATGTGTAAAACTGTATGTTGTATCTTGTATATCAGTTGTTGAATCTTTTGATTCCGGCACTATGTTAAGTAATGAAATCTTGGAATTTGACCTAGCACCCCTGTCATATGTATCATGTTCAGCCAGTCTGTAGAAAAACTCCAACTTGGGCTAGGTTTTTATTGCTCTAGACATTCCACATCACGATACTTCATTTCACTATGGACTTAGCTTTTCCTCGCCCGAGTTGTGGGCCGAGAGGTCGGGTGATTGTGGGATGCATTTGCACTCGTGTCTGGGGACCGAGTGGAGTTGATAGCAGTCTTTAGATTTGATTTCTTTGGGAGAGTGATAGTGATGGTAGATCTGGGTTCTTGGAAACTGTCAGAGAGACAGTGAGTTTCAGCTGTGTAGATTCCAGCCAGTGAGTGAGTCAGTGATTTGTTTGGTGGTCGATCTTATTGATCGAGGATTGGATCATAGCCTGCATGAGCCACATTAGAGCTTTACAGTGATACTTTACAGTGATACTTATGGGTTACTTTGACTCGAGCGGGTCGCTCCCCTCGAGGGCCACTCCGGAGTAGGCGAGACCGGGTTGTGTACCGGCGTGAGTTTGAGATGTTCTTTAGCGACTTGTTGTTGCAGTGGTCCCTCTGGCTGTGCTTTCGTTGGCAGCCACGGACGCCCTACGTAAGTCCGCTCCTCCGGGACGTAACGGCAGTAGGTTGGCGCAGGTTTGACTGGACCCGATGTGGCAGTCAGTTTTGATTGGGTGATCAGGGAGGAGAGTTAGTTGTGGCATTATGTTCTTTCTGTTCCACTGTTGAGCATCTAGATAGAGGCATAGTAGCTGTAGAGTTACTTTTCCCCGCTTTCCTTATGGCACTGCATATGTTACTTTTGCCTCTGGTAGACTTAGTGGGCAGACCGTCGGGCTTGTTGGCGGCACCCACTGAGAACTACTGTGGGATGTAGTTCTCACACCCGTCGTGGTGTTTTCTCCCCAGGGACTTCTGCTCCAGTTCCTGCAGCTCTTGTTGCTGATCCAGCTCCTTCTGACCGAGGTAAGGGCGTCGCGAGATAGATCCCCTCCTGTCGTCTTCAGTGTGTGAGTAGATGTACCCCAGTTCCATTTTGGTGTGTGTTATGTCGAGTGACTTTTGTAGTGAGGTTTTGAGTTGTACCTTCCTTTCCTGCTTTTATGAGAGACTCCTGTTTTCTGGTGAGGTTGGTCTGTATATTTAAGAGTTGTAGTTTTATTTTATGTATTTCTTTCCAGCTTTTCTCTTTCAGCTCTGATATCTGCTAGTGTAGATGTTTTCTTGCAGGTTAGTCGCTACGCCTATACGGGGCTTCCCGTATGGGCGGCGGATCTGTTGGCGAGCCGGGGCGCAGTATCGCCCCGGGGCGTGACAATTTTGCTCTGGTGGAAAAGATAGTCATCGCAAACAGCGAACTCTTGCAGCCTCTGAACACAATTTTCTCTTGTCCCGGTTCTCGGAACGTCATGAGTCGGCTCTCACAATCAATGGTAGCATGATATCTTGTGAGCCAATCCATGCCCAAAACCACATCGAATTCTTCAAGTCGATGGAGGGCCAACAAATCTGCCGGCAAAATCCAATCCCCAATCCTAACAGAGCAACTAGGGGAAAACGTCTGAATCTCCAAAGTATGATCGGGAACTAAGACTCGTCCCGGATGCAAGGTAGGAACTAACTCAATGCCATGCAACTCGGCAAACAGCCGGTCAATGAATGAATGAGATGCATCAGTGTCAAATAAAGCTCGAACTCGAATGCTGTGAATCAAGATAATACCTGCAACGACGTCCTCTGCCGCTGACGCCTCCTCAGTTTGGGCCGCATACATGCGCCCGCTCGGAGCCTGCCGTGGCCTCTCGTACTGTTGCGACGCCGGTGGTCGCCCTGACTGAGAGTAGGTGGGTGGGGTCACCTATCCTGGAATAACTGGTGCTGATGCTGAAGAAGGGGTTGGTGTCGAGCCTCGCGGGCACTCTGATCGAAAGTGGCCCTCCTGGCCACAAAAGTAGTACTTGCCTCCATGCTGCAGGCATTGTGGCGGCACATAGGGTCCACCACAAATCACACAACGTGGCGGCTGCTGACGGTCAGGTCCTCCTCGGTGTGAAGATGAGCCGCGTCCTCCCGATTAGCTCCTTGGGTGCTTCGGCGGTTTCTTCGAATAGGGCTTGTGACTTGCGCCCTCGGTCGCCGACCTCTTGCATCGTGTCCTATCAAGAGCTTCTCTCTCTTCCTTAGCAATCTCCGCGCCTTTCTCCACTATCAATGCGCGGTCTACAACCTCCCGGTAGGTTTGGAGGTTTAGGGTCTGAACCAATCTGAAGATGGACGGTTTAAGGCCGTTCTCAAACATACGGGCCTTATCCTCGTCGTCCCTCACAATGTGCGGAATATAATTAAGTAGTCGAGTAAATTCCCTCTCGTACTCCGCCATGATCTTATGTCCTTGCCTCAAGTTGCGGAGATCTCTTTCCATTTGCCTTTTTGCGCTCGTCGAAAAATACTTCATTGCAAGCATCTTCTTGAATCGCGACCAAGTGATTGTCGCCAAGTCGGTCGTGGGATCATCCCGGATGTCCGTCCACCACTGGTAAGCATCACCCTCGAGGTGGTGTGTTGCCAACCACACCCGATCTCCCTCCGCCACGAAAGTGTCGTGAAAAAGTTTCTCCATGTGTAGAATCCACTTCTCAAAAACCTAATAATCAGGTTTCTCTCATCATATGTCCGAAGGTTGGATTCTCAAAATTCTCTCAAACGGGCCATGAGTCGGTCCTGCTCTTCTCCTGCTACCATCATCGGTAAAACTATTCTCGCCGGTGGAGTCTGAACCGGCGATGTTATCACCACCTCCTCCCGGCGCTCAGCGCTCGGAGTATGATGCGAAGACTCGGGCACCTCAGGTCGAAGTGCATCGGTCACTCCACCGACGTGCTCCTGTTGTTGCATGGGTGGGTGTGAAGGGTCTTGACTTCCCCTTGCCGCCAACTGCTGGGTCAAAAGAGCTTCCAGCCTCAGCATCCTTGCATCCTGCCGATGCGAAGTCTCAGCCTGCTCTCACGCCGCAGCCGACTGCCGCTCCACTACATCAGCTAGCATAACCAACTGCTCTCTCAAATCTCGGACCTCACTGGATTCGGAAGTAGCGAATGTCTCCGCATCGGGCTCCTCGGCCGTCATGGAGTGAGTCGTAGGCAGCAAAAACTGTAACAAGCATAAAAAGCGTAGGTTAGGACAACCAACACGAAACGTATCCCTACTCAAAACAAATCCCAATTATGCGAAAGTAAATAAAGCGTACCACAATTATTTTTCGATGTCAGGTTTCCGGCCGCCAACCAAACCTTCCAAGGAAATAGAAGGTGCCATCACTTCGATCAACTCTAACTCTTATGAAGTTAAAGTCATGACCCAATCATGTTACTTTCGCCAAGTAATCATATTAGACCCCGTCTCTCGCGTTCTTAATCCTTATAGTCCAACCATCCTAAGGTTTGCTAGGTCCACTTAGACTCAAACCTGGCTCTGATATCAATATAATCTGTCACGCCCCGGGCCCAGCGGAAGCCTACCCGGCAAGTGCACAGACCCACTGTGTGCACAAGGTACCCCCCAATACACACAAGGCGTCTACAACAATAAAGCGGAAAGGAAGCAACATACACATCCTACTAGTAATCAGAGCACAACACAACTAAACTAAGCATAAAAGAGAAGAGTAGATAACAACTATCATACAAAAAGTTAAAAATTCAATATACAAATATAGTCCTCCCAAATACAACCTATCAAAATACATGGGTGGTCTCTATAACAAAATACATCAACACCTCTCCCACGAAAAAAAAGAAAAGGTGCCCTGTAACCACCTCGAGTGGCGCGACGGGGACAAGCTAGCTATGCGACAACCCCTTGCCACAATCACGAGCCCCTCCCGCTGTGGATAACTCTGAAAAACAATAACCCAAATGGGGTGAGAACTATTAGTCAATAGTTTCCAGTGGGTAAGCCGCCGAGAGAAGCGAAATACACCACTAGGTCAACTGAGGCATAAGATAGTATAACTGCTGAAATAAAATGCAGATTATAAACAACTAAAGTAAAGTAAATTAAAGTACTCTACTACTATCATGTCTCTATGCTCATGTACAAGGTTATAATGATATGAATCTATCATGCTATCATAATGTCCAACTACAATAAGTAGTATCATCTATGTAATATTCAATGTCATTGTCCAACTAACATGAATGAATTATCTATATAATATTCAATGTCAAGTCTAGTTAACTTTAATATTTTTCTCTTGAAGACTTTCTTTGAGTCAAAGCTTGAGCCACGCCTCATGGTCCCGTGGTGGCACCCCCCCCCTCCACGGAGCTATGCCTATCCAACGGTGTCCCAATCGGCACCCAATCCCGCACGGCGATCATGATATTGCAAATGGCCAACTCCAGAGTGCCGGCTTGGAGGGAGCGACCCTACCAAGTATGTACGAATGAGCACAAACGGCAAGCAAGTAAGTCTCGATCATCGTGTCTAAAATACAGAATAGAAATCATCGTGTCTAAAATACGGAATAGCATCATCGACCATTAGGTCGGGGTATAGTATCTCAAGTGTCAATGTTTCATATACAATATTGGCATTATCTTGCATAATGAAAGAGTAAAACATTTACAAGTTGTCATCATATCTCAAATATGGAATCTCACTATTTCATCTTGATTGTACAAGTTTAGAAGTTTTCTAGTTGTATCTCACTACACTAGATGACACTAATGTCATAAGGTCCATTTATACATGATCATATGCAATACATGTCCCAATAATTTTATAACATGTATAGTTATTCTCTATTCATATCCAAAAGCTTAAGTTCACGAAAATTCCTATTCAATCCCCCCTTAAAGTGCCCATGCACCTACAATGTTTACCTCTATTACATAGAGTATGAAATTTTCTACACATGAAGGGGTTCAAATGCATGATTATAAATCATGATAAATCAAACGGTGCATATTTAATATAACTGTAGCCATGTGGTGTGTCCACATTGGCCGGTTCTATTTTGACTCAATCCATATGAGATCTGGATTAGGATTTATCCTTTTGTGTTAAGGATAAGATCGGGTTTTATCCTTATATGTTAAGGATAAGGATAGGATTTATCCTTATGGGTTAAAGATAAGGATATGTTTCTTATTGGTTAAGAAACATATCTTAACCCATATCCTAACTGATATTCTCTTATCTCTACGTGAGAAAGAGAATATTCTAAGGAGTCCTAATAATCTATAAATAGAACCCGTTCCCTCATACGTTGAGAGATCTATGATATACGATATACGATACACAAGAAGAAATAGAGATTTCTTCTTCCTCATTCTCTCTCTACGTTCTCTCTGGGTTTCCACCTTCGTTCCCGGGGTTTTGGAGTGTGGACATAGAAGAGGACTCTGGTAGCCCTCTTCGCATCCAATTCGATCTGCGCATTCGATCTGCAACCAGGAGATTCGTGGAGAGTCAAGAATTATCAAGACAATGACGATCCAAGATGGCTAGTAAATCAAGCTATCCGATCCGGTTTTTGGTTCCTGGATACGTTGGCTATCCAGTTTGTAAGTTTCCGCTGCCCTCTAATTCCAACAATTGGTATTAGAGCCAATTTGCTTGTTTTCACCTGAGATCATGGATGTGTTTGCTTGTTTTAAAAAAAAAAAAAAAAAAAAAAAAAAAAAAAAAAAAAAAATGTTTCGTTGATCTTTTTTTTCGTAGATTAGTTCTACAAAATTTTATTTTTCGTTATTTCTATGTGAAATCGAATTAAAATATATAAATAAAAGATAAAAAGAAAACTAAATTAGTTTTAGTTTTTTAATCTTTTATGTTGATCACGAAACACACTTTTTTTTATTATTTACATATATTGTAAATATTTTTTTTTATCTGTTGTAAATATTTTTTTATTTATTTACATATGTTGTAAATACCTTTCCTTATACAAAAAAAAAAAAAAAAAAAAAAAAAAAAAAAAACCTGCAGCGTGCCCGTGAGGCCACATCCCGGTTCGGCCCGCAGCCTCGGAGGTGGGCACCGGACCCCGCAGGCCCGCGCGCTGGTCGCTGGGCCCAGCCTGGCTTGCAACCACGAGCGGGCTCGGGCCCCGCGCTACGGGCGCAGGTCCGGGCCCGGCCCGCAGCAGGCCAGCGGGCTCGAGCCCCGCGCTACGGGCGCAGGGCCTGGCCCGGCCCGCCGCGGGCCAGCAGGTTCGGGCCCCCCGCGCTGCGGGCGCAGGACCTGGCCCGGCCCGCAGCGCGGGCCTGCGGCTGCGGGCATGCAGGCCAGGGCCCTTTGCGCAATGCAGGCGCAGGGACCCAGCCCGCAGCTCCCTAGCAGGATAAGCGGGCCCCGCGCTGGGTGCGCGGGGCTAGCCTGGCCGGCGTGGTTGCGTGGCGTCTCATTTTTTTTTTTTTTTATTTTTTATTAATTAAAAGTTTTTTTATGCTCCTATGTGGTGTAATTTTTTATGTGATTTCTTTTATGCTCCTATGTGGTGCGAAGTTTTTTATTTACCTGTGGGATTTAAATAAAAATATGCATGTGTTATATACCTTATATCTTGTTTGAATGTAAACTATAATGCTTTTGTGGCTTGTTATGAATCGTTATATGCTTTTTTGGTGCATATAAGTACTTGTGTTCTTTCGGTGTTTTTCCACAAAATTTAATTTTAGAAAAGCGGGTTCGGCGTGTGCAGCATTCCTTTAGAATATGGTTCCCTTTGATGTACATCTTTGTAGTGATGTAGTAGGTTTTATTTCTGCAAATGTGATGTAATAATTAAGGTCATGTAAGGGGAATGTGTTTTGCACACCATCGACGTTTTTCAAATTAAATTTTGGCACAAGCACTTATTTTTTATTATTTTATCTGTGTGATATGAATTCTCTAAGATAAGTTCTTAAATTTTTTTTTAAAGATGTGTTCTTTTATAATGGATGAGTTCCATTTTTTTGAATTAGTTTCAAATTTTTTAAAAAAAAAATTTAATAAGATTGAAATTTCTTGAACCGACACTGGGTGATGATTATGAGGCTAGCAAAATTTTCGATCCCGTTGTGAAGGAGATATTTTTTCAATCTTGTTAATTTTTTGAAATATGTGCCTAATGTCCAAACCTGTTTTTGAATGTAGTGAAATGGCTTCCAAAAATGTTATAGCTGACCTCACGAGGGGTGACAAGCTAAACGGAAAGAATTATGACATATGGCACAGAAAAATGCAATACCTGCTTAATGAACAAGGAGTTCTTGAAACTCTCTCTGTCAAAAAGACCGTGCCTCTAGATAACTCTACTGCAGAACACAAGCATGAGCAAGATGTCTATGACAAATGGTTCAAGGAGGATCGTACGGCTAGGTATACTATGTTGTGTGCCATGCAGGATGACCTCATTGGACAGTTTGAGACATTTGAGACTGCCAAAGACATGTGGGAAAATCTAATGATTGCTTTTGGGCAAACTTTAGTTACGAGGCTGCGTGCCCTAAATCTAAAGTTTCAGCAGTACATTAAGGACCCGAAGCACTCAATGGTTGAGCACCTTCGTGTGATGAGCACCATGATTCGGGACCTTAAGGCTGCTGGAAATGAGCTCAACGATGAGCAACAGGTTCTCGCGGTGATTCGTTCACTGCCGGACCCTGAATGGTCCGAGATGAAGCTCCTGATGATGCACAGTGAGGGCATTAAAACGTTTAATGACATATCACGTCATCTCGAGCTTGAGGCAGAACGCTTGGATGCGAACCATTCTGTCGCTCTTGTTGCACGCTCTGAGAAGCGCGGTGGGATTTCACCCAAGCGCAAAAAGCGTTACAACAATGGAGCGCAGAAAAGTAAAAATCAAATTCCTCATGGTGGAGTTGGAAAGCGCGGCAGAGGCAAGCGCGCTGGCTTATCCCCCTTAGTTATACCCAAACGCAATTAAGTAGGGGTGGGAACAGTTGTTGTCACGCCCCGGGGTCGATACTGCGACCCGGGCCCGCCAACAGATCCGCCGCCCATACGAGAAGCCCCGTATAGACGTAGCGACTAACCTGCAAGAGAACCTCTAATCTAGCAGATATCAGAGCTGAAATAATAAAAGCTGAAGTAAAAGACATAACATACAACTACCTCTCAAGTATAAATACAAAACATCCTCACCACAAAATACAAAAGTCTCCCAGATAGCAGGAAATAAAAGGTACAACTCGATACCTCACTACAAAAGTCTCTCGACATGACACACTCCAAAATAAAGCAGGGGTACAACTAAACACACACGCTGAAGAAGACGGGAAGGGATCTATCTCGCGACTCCCTTACCTCGGTCTGATGGAGCTGGATCAGCAACAGGAACAGCAGGAACTAGAGCAGAAGTCCCTGGGGAAAAGACACCACGACGGGTGTGAGAACTACATCCCACAGTAGTTCTCAGTGGGTGCCGCCAACAAGCCCGACGGTCTGCCCACCAAGTCTACTAGAGGCATAAAGTAACAAATGGAATGCTGTAATGAAAAGCTGGAAGGGTAAAGTCTACAGCTACTATGCCTCTATCTAGATGCTCAAGGAGTGGAACAAGGAGAACAGTATGCCACAACTAACTCCCACAGATATCACCCAATCTAAATTGACTGCCACATCGGTCCAGTCAAACCTGCGCCTGCCTACTGGTGTAGGTATGTCCGTAGCTGCCGAAACTGGCTCAGCCAGAGGGACTAAAGCATCGACAAGTCGCGATAGAGAGCTCAAACTCACGCCGGTACTACAACCCGGTATCTCGCTCAATCTCAACGCCGGTACTACAACCCGGTATCTCGCCTACTCCGGAGTGGCACTCGAGGGGAGCGACCCACACGAGTAAAAATATCCGCGTATCTCTGTCGAGCACAAATGTGGCTCATGCAGGCTATGATCCAAATCCTCGATCAACAAGATCGGCAATAACCAACAATCACTGTCTCACCCACTGACTAGAATCCACCCCACTGAGACTCACTGTCACTCTGACAGCTCTGAAGAACCCAGATCTACCATCACTATCACTCTCCCAAAGAAAGCTGGTCTACAGACTGCTATCAACTCCACTCGGTCCCCAAACACGAGTGCAAAAGCATCCCACAACCACCCGACCTCCCAGCCCAGGACCTGGGCGAGAAAAGCTAAGTCCAGGAATGATAAGTATAATATGTGATGTGGGAATGTCTATAGCAATAAAGAAACCTAGCCCAAGTTGCAGTTTTCTACAGTCTGGCTGAACATGATACATATGACAGGGGTGCTAGGTCAAGTTCTAAGATTTACTTAATTAGCATGCAGTAGGACTCACAATAAGATCACAGATTCGACAACTGATAAACAGGAATACTAACATACAGTTTACACATGCCAATAAGTCCCATTTCTAACATGCATGGTCCTACCAACATAGAATTAGCACGCAGTCCATAGATTTTGAAAGCAAGGTCACCCACCTGAACGCGCTAACTGTCCGGGGTCGTACAGCTGCGAAAGTCCAAAAACAGCCAAAACAGTATCTCCGCAGATCCAACAATACAGTAGCAGTGCTCAAGACATCCTGGGTACAACATAAAGTCCACAATTACACTTCAATTCCAAAATTGTCCATAAAAACATACACAGAATTTCAGTCACAAAGTTGTCCCTTTTTCACCTGCAGAAAATGCCCAAGAAATTCCAATAAAAATATCACAGTGATCCTCGCGTCGATATCTTCGAAACGGTACCCTGCACGCCCAAATCCGAGTTTCGAAGGTCAAGATATAAATTCGGCAAGGTGGTGTACTCAAACGATTTCCTGCGTCAAAACTGTAACACTGTACACAGAAGAACAGGAATTTTCACCTCGAAATAAATCTCTGAAAAATCCAAGGAAAATACGAGCGCGTTCTTTGCGATCTGTAGATGAAAAAGTTGTATAAGCACGTTTTCGTCTGACGCTCGTGCGCGAAGATATCGCCTCCCCAATCCGCTGCTGTCACAAAAACCCTCACAGAAAAAGGGGGACCAATGTTACCCCGGGATCCGAGCCAAGGAGTCAAAATACGAATGCGCGATCAAAATGAAAGGTGAAGCCCTACCTGTTAGGAGTGTGTCGGCGCAAGAATCACCAAAAACCAGTGTCGGGGTAGCCCAGGGTAACCTTCACACTGAACTTGCGACGAAGAGGAACACCAAGAAAGAAACGTCGCTCTGCGCCGTAAAATCCAAAACCTCGGGATACGAGCACTCAAAAATTCCGAAACTTTGCAGCAAGAACCAGCACTCGAAGATGAAAATATTCACTGGAGGGAGCTCGGGGAGATGGTGGCTCGAGGTGGCCGAAAATGGAGATGAAACTCCCCTCGGAAAGCAACTTGAAGAAAAACCAAACCAACAATTCCAAAAATACCCGTTGTGTCCCCCAAAACAGCAAACACCGGTAGAAGCCGCTCCCCGTGCCGCCACGTGCCCCCGGGAAGTCAACACGCGCACAGTGCCGCGGCGTCAGTGCGGCATGGCGCGCACGCGCGCACGCGGCCCGAGGCACCAAATACTGTTCCGTGGACCGGGTGCACAGAGCCGACCAAACACATAGTGCCACGTGTCCCCAGGTCGGTCCACCGTGCACCCAAGAAACTCCGTGGACCGCGCCTCCTGGACTGACCAACCAAGAAGCGCCACGTGGCACCGCCCTGGTGCACGCCCGCCGCCGCGGACCGCGCGCCTGCCGGCGCCCTGCCCGCGCCGCGCGCCGCCGCTGTGCCGCCTGCCCGAGGCTGCGCCGCCGTCCGCCGGCGCTGCCCGCCGCCGCCGGTAGCCGCCGACGATCGCCGGAACAGTAAAGTTACTGTAGCAACCTCCAAAAAAAACAAGTAAATAGCCCATCATGACCGTTTTCGCGCGCTGATTCCAAAAACGGTGTCCATTTTGCCAAATTCCACTCCTATAATTTGTCGGAGGCTCCCGGAAAGGTATTTTTGATCCGAAATTCGTGCCGAGTCCAAATTTGATATCCAAATTGCGCGGAAACACTTCTAAACATCCGACGGGGTCTCCCGGTTGCCCACGTGGTCCATTTGAAGCCCCGAGTTCAATACTTGTGTCCAAATTGGCGCACGAACACCGCCGGGATGCCCCATAGGCCTCCAGAAGCTGCTGGTGACACTGTAGAAGCCCTGCAAAGATCCGGGTCACCACAGTTGTTCTCGTCTTTTTGGAATAAGCTGGTATAAGACTAGAATTACTATTCCAGCCTTTAATTTCCTGGAACAAGGCGTGTTCCCATTTGAGAATAAGCTTAATTAAATTAATATAATTTTAATTTTTATTTTAACTCTTTAATTAATCCAATATTTTAATTAATTTAATTATTTTATTAACTAATTATTTAAGTATTTAGATAATTAACTAATTATTTAAGATAATTAAAATTAAAATTTTTAACATTTATAAATTTTAAATTTTATAGCTTTTAAAATTTTTAACTTTAATTTTTAATAAATTTATCATATAATTTTAATAAATTATATGATAAATTTTTTTAATAATTTTTTATATATATAAGTAAAATATAAATTTTAATAATTTTTTTAATAAATATTTTAAATTAAATATTTAAAATCATATCAGTAAAATTTTAATCATAAATTAAAATTTTAGTTCTCTTTATTCTTCTTATTCCTCTTTAATTTACCAAATACAATTTTCTTTATACCTGGTATAACTTTTATACCTACCCAAATATAAATTAACATTAGTTCCTGCTAATACCATAACTTATACCTATCCCCGGTATAACCAAATTTTTCTTATACCCGAACCAAACGCAGCCTAAGGATAAGGATAGGATTTATCCTTATGGGTTAAAGATAAGGATATGTTTTTTATTAGTTAAGAAACATATCTTAACCCATATCCTAACCGATATTTTCTTATCTCTACGTGAGAAATAGAATATCCTAAGGAGTCCTAATAATCTATAAATAGAACCCCTTCCCTCATACGTTGAGAGATATATGATATACGATATAAGATACACAAAAAGAAATAGAGATTTCTTCTTCCTCATTCTCTCTCTACGTTCTCTCTGAGTTTCTACCTTCGTTCCCGGGGTTTTGGAGTATGGACATAGAAGAGGACTCTGGTAGCCCTCTTCGCATCCGATTCGATCTGCACATCCGATCTGCAACCAGGAGATTCGTGGAGAGTCAAGAATTATCAAGACAAGGACGATCCAAGAAGGCTAGTAAAACAAGCTATCCGATCCGGCTTTTGGTTCCTGGATACGTTGGCTATCCAGTTTGTAAGTTTCCGCTGCCCTCTAATTCCAACAATAACAATGATGTTGTTATTGATGCCCTAAAAGTCTATAGAAGACTTAGGGGGAGTTTACTCATTTCGGTGAAGTCAAACCCACCGGATAGTTGTCAAATCCTTGTGAAGGATCCCAACCAAGATGCCCACACTTCCTCATATGCCCTAAGAGAAGTTTCCAAAGGTTTAAAACATCACAAAAATCCAATCAAGAAATTCCTTAAAAATCATAAGGAAAATAGGTGGGAAATACCTTAAGTTGAGAAATCTTGCTAAATCTTGAAATCCAAACAAGAAAAGCTTCAAAACCAACCTACAAGAGTATTCTACACCCATCAATTCCATCCCAAAAGCTAGAAATCAAAAAGGCCTAAATAAACCCTAGTTTTTTAAAAACTATGTTTTCCTACAAAAATCCCAAAAGAAAAGAAAAAAGAAGTGTTCCAAACCTATTTTAAGCTCAAATCCCACCTTGAAGTGTAAAGGATAGGAATTAGGGCTTCAAACTTCTTTCTTCTTCAAACCCTTGACTTCTTTCAAGCTCTTGTAGCATGCTCCAATGGTGGAGAAGAGAAGGTTAAAGATGAACCCAAGTAGAGAGATGTGTTGGAGAAGGAAATCCAAGAAGAGCTCTCCCTCTCTCTCTCTAACACTCTCTCTTGCACTCTCCAAATGAGAGGAAAAGAGAGGATAAAGAGGGTTAAAAACCCTAAAGTAACAAAATCCCAAAAGCCCCCTGGAAGAAATGTAATTACATTTCTTATTAGCTTGTTCAGACCAAAACGGTTCGAACTGATCCAAAACGGTCCGGACCCCGAAGGTGGAATTCCCAAATTCGCGCGGATAGTCCGAACTGTCCCCAGACGGTCCGGACCTCGAAGCCAAAAACCTCAAATTTTTAGATTTTTCGAAAATTTTCGATTTGCGCCCAAACTCTCCGGAAACCTTCTAGAACCTTCCATAAGCTTACTAAAGCATCCAAAGGGTATCATTCAACCCTTCACACGCTAGAACTTCGCAATTTGCTAAAGTTCAGTGTACTATAGTTTGTCTTAGAAATCAAGTATAATTTTAATTTTATTTGGATTTTACACGCGAGAGGTTCGGCGTTTTGGTGATAATATTGAACTTCAATTTTTTGTTTAGTTGAGCGTTGTGAGTGTTTAAATTTTATAAATTTTGTCACGAAATTATCAAAGGGAGATATTGTTACAGATTTTATGTTGGCATATTTTGTGATTTGAATCAAAGTCTCGAAGAGTCCGGATCGTTAAATCAACAACTGAAAAATTGAAGACTCAAAGTATAAATTCACGATACTTGATAAGTTTAAATAATGTTGATGATGATTTAAATGCATATTTATCTATTTAGAAGCATTTAGAATAGATTAAAATTGAATAAAAATCAAAATTGTACATTTCAAGTGTTCAGGGTCCAGACCCTTGGAGAAAAGTCTGGACCCCGAAGGTTGTCTAACTTCTCTAACGCTGAAGGTCCGGATCTTTAGAGAAAAGTCCAGACTCCAAACGCCTTCCCAGCGATTACACAGGGAAGGTCCGGACTGTGGGAGAAGAGTCCGGACTTCGAAGTTATTGCGTGACTTCAAGGTCCGGACCCTGTCAAAAAGGTCGGGACCTAACCCGGTAAAAACTTCTAAATATGCAGTTTTTTACTCCTATTTTGATTCAAACTATTTCTAAACCTATAAATATGATGTAGGAGCACTTCTAAAACGTGGTCAAGAATATTTTATTTTTTAGAAATCTTAGAAACTTATTGGTTGCTTTCTTTTTCATCATCTACAACAAGTTTCTACCGAATCAATTTTTGGAACCTTAATTTCTCTTTTATTTAGAGAATTGATCCGGCTGCTGCCTAGAAACATCTTCTACGATTATTTCATGATCCTTTAAGTAAGGAATCACCACCAACGATATTCTTTTTGCTCTGGACGGAGTGCGCTCGTGGATTGAGTGGGCGTCGTGGATTCGGCGTGTTGAAGGCTTCGTGGATTCGAAGTGTGAACGTTTTGTGGATTCGGAATGTGGTGTTCGTGGATTCGAGTGTGGACGTGGGCTATTTGTTGGAGAGTTCGTGATCCAAAAAAATTAAAAAATATGTTTGAGTTCATGTAGTTGGTAATCACCTTATAATTTTTTATTTCTTGGTACATTGTTATCGCGTGTTGGTTCCGTGAATTTTTTACTCCTAATTAGAGTTTTTTCACGTAAAATCTCGGTGTGTTATTTTATTTTTCGTATTTATTTTTATTGCATTGAGATTTGTATTTTTGACCGTTATATTTCTTCACCCCCTCTAAGTATTTGATAGATTCTATTTAGATCCTAGGATTAACATAAATTACATATTATATATCTAATTTATTTTAAAATATTAATTATATTTTATATCAAATTCAACCATTATTTTTTTTACTACTTTTTGTCATTACATAAAATTAACCAAATATAATTTAATTTTTTTAACTATTCCAAAATGATGCACTATTTTAAAAATAAAAATATTTATTTTATTATTTCATTACCTTTGAACCAAATGAAATTAAAGCAAACGGGCCTAAAATTTTGTGGATCGGAAGCGCTAACTAACTATTCAAAAAGCATTTGTTGATAAGAAGGGTGAGCTTATTGCACTTAAGGGCTTAGTAACAGCGCTTCACAGGTTTTGATCTGACTCAACTCACCTGCATGTTGGGGTTTTGACTTGACTTAACTCATCTAAATGTTAGGCCTATTGTTAGATCTCTTACCGTTAGATTTATTATGGACCACATCCCATTCGATTTTTTTTTTTTTTGAGAGACAGAGAAAGGTAGCATGCTACCCGTTTCGTTTATTGAAATAAACTTAGTTAGAAATGTGAAGCAACTAGGCTTTGAACTCGGGACCTCATATACCAACCACCAAACCCTTTGTCACTTGCGCTAGGGATGGTCGGTTCCCACTCGACTTATTAGATTTATCAAACTCAACTTATTAGTCTTTTGGATCGCACCGTGTGGAAATCGTACTCGTACCATTAACTCTGATAGCATTTGTAAACCGTAAACGCTAACCAACTATTCCGAAAACACGTGCTACCATTAACTCTGATAGCATTTGTAAACTGTAAACGCTAACCAACTATTCCGAAAACACGTGCTAATAGGAAGGGAGCACAGGGACCACCCATCACACTGAAGGGTTCAGCCACAATGCTTTATGGACGTTTGAATCTGATCCAACTGTATGGTGAGTCATCTTGCCGTTAGATTTATTATTAATCACACTCCTATTCAATTTATTAAATTCATTCAACTTAACCTATTAATTTTCTAAATTTATTAATTTATTAAATAATTAAAAAAAATTCTATTTATTTTAACTAATAAATAAATAATCAGAAGTTGGTGAAGTTGGTTGTGGGAGTTTAAGAAATGAAAAAAAAAAAAAAATGAGCTGTCCAAAGGGAGTACGAAGAGAGAGAGAGAGAGAGAGAGAGAGAGAGAGAGAGGATGCATGGGGTTGAGATTTGAATCATGCCGTGCCATGTGCAGTCTTCGCATGCCCACCCCGCAATTCGTGATTTAATTGTCTCTCCACGCTTTCACATGCGGTCATGCTACTCTTGTCTTGTGTCTCCTCTCCTTAATATCCCTTTCCATTCCCTCCTCTCCTCTCTCTCTCTCTCTCTCTCTCTCTCTCTCTCTCTCTCTCTCTCTCTCTCTCTCTATATATATATATATATATAATATTCCCTTTTCTTTTCTTTTTTCTTCTTTTTTTTTGGCTGTGAGACCCATTTTTTTCTATCTTGTCCCTGCGGCTTCTTGACGCTTTGTGTGTAAGGTGTCGGGTGGTGTCTCTTTGGCCCATTGCTTTTGCCTCCACTACTGGAGGTGGAGTGGGATTTGCCAAGGAGGTTACAAAATGGAATAAAGAGGAACAGTAATTAAAAACTATTTTGTATATTTTTTGGGTGTTTATATAGTAGATTTGGAAAAGAGTGCTGGTCTAGTGTAAAGTCTAGGAGACAATGTGGTAGTTACGGTTGTAGAGGTTATTTCTTCATTCGGTAAAAAAAAATTTTATATTTTGCTATTTATAAGTTTTGATTAAAAATACTAAGTTTTTAAAATTAATGAATAACGTCAATGATTCTGATCCGATAAATAGTATTATAATTAGATATCATAAATTTAATTTTTATGTGCTGTGAATTTGTATAGATATGTTTCAGATATTTGAAATTTATGAATCAGATTACTACTAATTTTATATTATCGATCACGTTTGGTTAGGTATCTGAGATTTCTGAATCAGATTATTACTTATCCTGTATTATCGCGTCTGGTTTAGTGTTGTAATGTAATATTAGACTACCGTATATATATAGGATCATTATATTTGGTTTATTTTATAAAATTTAGTAATCCTTGCAATAAAGTGTAATCTATTTCAAAATTACTCTTGTAGTCAAATTTAATATTATTTTTTATTAAACGATAACTTTAATATAATTTGCATTTGAATTTAAATTTAAAATTCAAAAATTTAAATTTAAAATCTGAATAAAAATATAATATTTAATATTTTAATTTAATATATAAATTCAAAACTTAAAATTTTAAAAGTTTTATAATTAAAATATAAATTTAAATTTAAATTTAAATTTAAAAATTTTAAATTTAATTGAAATTTTTAAAATTTAAAATTTATATTTGAAATTTAAAATTTAGAAATTAAAACCTAAATTGAAAATTACAAAATTTAAAAGCTAAAATCTAACTTTGAAATTTAAAATTTTTAAATTTATAATTTATAATTTGATAATTTAAAATTTAAAATTAAATTTTTTTTTTAAAGAGAAAGATATCATGCTACCTATTTTATTTATTTTTAAAATAAACTTAGTTTGAAATGTGAAGCAACTAGATTTCAAATTCGGATCTCGAATATTAACCACGAAGCCGTCATTAGTAAATTCGAACTCGGATATTAAAAGTGTTTGGCGGATTGGAGGGATAAAATTATAATTTTATATAACATTCAAGATAATCCGTCATTAGTAATACGAGATACTTACCTTTCAGTAATATTTTCGAAATAATTCTATATCATTTGTAATGTTATATTACCGACCATATTACATACTAAATGAACCAAACACAATAATTTTGATAAAATTATTTATAATCTTGATAAGATAATCCGAATCAAACACATCTTAAATAAATTTGTTTTATATTTTTGACCGCTTAAATTTTTTAAATTAATAATTAACATTAACGATCTGATAAGACACGTTGTTATTAATAAGAATTGAATGTATCTCTCCACGAAGATCCCAAAAATAGTATTAACCTCCAATTAGCAATAACCCTTTGCTATTTCACAAAATGTATCTCTTGTAAAGAGTTGTGGATTGCAAAGAGAGAAATAAGATAAGTACAGTGCTTAAAGTGAGACTATTTTCTTTATTATTCAAGCATGTAGCTTTAAGATTCGTGTCGTGTCGTTCACATAATAGTAATAGATAAAATGATCTCACATTAAAGATTTGTCCCCACGGGTCTTAACTAGGATTGGATTAATTAAGATTGGTTTTTGTACTTCATAACATCAAAGTGGACTTGATAATAGCAATTTGCAAACTCTCTATACAATTATTTCAGCCCTGCAGCAAGTTTACTCCTTGTAGGCCAGCACATTCCTATAGCTCATACAAACCACAAACCACAAACCATAAATTGTATTAGAGCAAAATGGATTTGAACCATGTCTAGTTTTATTGAAAAAAATATGTTCAATCTCATTTTTTTTAAAAAAAAAAATATTTATAATCTAATCTTATTTATATAGATGGATTAGAAATAAATAATTAGGAGGGAGGAAAAACCTTTTTTTGTGTCTACTCCATAGTTAGTTAATTCGCGAATTATTCGCGAATTATTCGCGAATTATTAAGAATCCGAATTAAACGTGCCGTTTCTGACTTTTTCCAAAAATTCGGAATAATTTGCGAATTTTTGAATCAAAAAATATTATTCGCGAATTATTCACGAATTACGAATTTTTGGATGAAAAATTCGTTCTTTTTCAAAGCATAGTTAGTTAATTCACGAATTATTCGCGAATTATTGAAAATCCGAATTAAAATTATTTGTCGGGAATAATTTAAAATTATATTTTTTTTATTCTAAATGAATATTTTATTTATTTCTAAATAAATTGATTAAATTATTTTAAAAAATTATAATTGTTTATACTAATAGTATAAATTTTTTAATTTTTTTTAAATTTAATAGCCGAATTTTTTATCTCGAATTTCTAATTAGTGAACGTATTATTTCTGTATAAATCACGTATCCGAATAATTGATGAACCCATTTTTTAGCTGAATTTTTTAACGAATTTTAAAATTATGATACGAATTTTATCAGTATTATATCCGTACCGAATTTTTACGGAATCCGAATTAATTAACTATGGTCTACTCCGCATTCATGTCAGGGCCACGGCATATCTCTCTCTCTCTCTCTCTCCTCCCCACCCACTCATTCACTCTCTCTTCCTTCTCTACCAGCTAGGGATGTCAATTAGTAAGAATATCTAAATCTAAATTTTATTCCTAATTCGAATTCGAACCGAATAAATTGTTTTGATACTAAACGAATATGAATTCGAATATAAATATATAAAAAAAATATTATCCGATTTAAATTTAGGGTTAATTACATACATGTCCCTGTAAATATATCGAATTGCAAATATATTTCTGCAAAATTCAATTTTTCATATTTATCCCTTCAAAAATCCAAAGTTCTTCAAATATGTCCCTCTGGTTAATCCCCGTTTGGAATCTGTTTATTTTTTAACAGATTCGATGAGAAATGACTTTTTTACCTCCTTACAAATATATCCCTCCAAAAGTAATACCGTTATACTTGTTACAAAAATGCCCCTCTTCAAAAATCATAAAATTCTATCATCAAAATAATTTTTTTTTTTTTTGAGGTATAATATGGAAAGGATAAATATGTAAATTTAATTTTTAATCTAACCAAGATTAAGCATTTAACTTAGGGTTAAATCAACTTTTTTAACAGAGATGGACGGTAGGGACATATTTGAATAACGGTGGATTTTTAAAGAGATAAATATGAAAAGTTGAATTTTGCAGGAATATATTTGCAATTCGACATATTTGCAGGGACATGTATGCAATTAACCCTTAAATTTATATATGAATTTTGACTATATCCGATTCGATTCGAATCTGATTCAGACCCGAATTAATTAATTAATTAATTATATATATATATAATATATATATATATATATATATATATATATATATATATATATATATATATATATATATATATAAAATATTATATTTAAATTTATATTTTTAAAATTTAAATTTAAAATAATATATTTTAAAATATTGTAAAGAGAAAAAAAAAATTAATTATTTCGGATTCGAATTTAAATTTTGAATTTTTGATGGGATTCGAATTTGGATATCAATTTTTAAAATTCATCGAATTCGAATTCAAATTTAGATTTCGAATTTAATAGTCGAGTTTGAATTCGAAATTTTAATAATCCGTCCCAAATTCGATCCCATCCCTACCACCAAGACACACTCTCTCTCCCGACTTGCTAATATTTAATAACAACTAATTGTTATAATTATAATAATAATTACATATTAATATTTAATAATAATAATAATAAATATTATTATTACTAAATAAAAAATATTTCTTATATATTTGAAATCAGATGTACATCTTACACCTCATCTACTCTGAAGTGGAATAAATTTTACTGGTCATTTTGAAATGACTAATAAAAAAAATTTTATCCTAGAATGGAAAAAATATATCGTACATCCGATTTCGAATATAGAATAATACTTAATTTGACTATACAAATCAATATGATTAAATAATTATAAGGCTAAATTACATAAAACCTTTTTGTAATATTCCGTTTTTTTTATTTTGCCCTCCTGTCTTTTAAAAGCCTATATTTTGGCCCCTCGTAATTACCGAATTGTCTTTAGGGGGCAACGGCGTTAACGGAGAAGGTAAATTGACGAAAATGTCCTTACCTTATATTAAAGAGAATGAATTTTAGCTTATTTCCCACCATTTTTTAAGGGTATTTTGGGTATATCAAATAATATTTTTAAAAAAATTGACGGTTCACTTACGGAATGATGACGGCGGGGTAAATGCATATTTCGGTAATTACGATGGGACAAAATGTAGGCTTTTAAAAGACATGGGGCAAAGTAAAAAAACGAAATATTACAGAGAAATTTTATATAATTTAGCCTAATTATAATTATTTGAGAATTTTTAAAATTCAATGATATTGCGTTGGATCTGCATCAATATGATATTTTTTAAGTTTACGGTAATTTAAATACTATTAAGTAATAATAGTAATAATAAAAAAAAATTATAATTTAGTAACAATTAAATATTATTTTTTAATTATTATTATTATAATTAAATATTAGCCAGTGGAGAGGAGAGAGAGAGAGTGTGTGTGTGTGGGGTACGTGGGGAGAGAGGGAGAGTGAATGTGTTTGTGCGCGCGCGCGCTGGTGGGGAGGGGGGAGAGAGAGTGAGTGGATGCTCCTAACTAACACATATATGCTAATAAGTTGTTTTTTTTTTTTTTTTCTAATTCAGTCGAATAAAATTAAATTAGAATTTTTTTTTGAAAAAATGATTAGATTGATGGTCGCAATTATTAAAAAATAAAATAAAATTTTATTTTACAATATATTTAATATTTTAAAAAATTCAATGCTCTATTAAAAATATTACTTTCTTTTTACTGTTTGGATTGTGAACTTAAAAAAAAAGCTTTGTTTCAAATTTAAATTTTCAATACAAAAAATTAAATTTAAAAATATAATTTCGAAATGAGAAATTAGAATTTAAATTTCAAATTTAAAAATTTCAAAATTAAATTTGAATTTTAAAATTTTAAAGTTTGAATGTGAAATTTAAAATTTAAAATTTAATTTTATAATTTAGTATTTTAAATTTCAAATCTTAAAATTTAAATTTAGATTTTATTTTTAAATTTTTCAGTTTGAAATTTTAAATTTAAATTTTAAATTATTAAATTTTAAATTTTTTAATTTTAAATTTTAAATTTTAAATTTTTAAAAAGATGTGAAATGCGAAAGAAGGCGAGTGACAAGTCGTACACGAAAATAGAAAAAAAAATTTCGTCGGTCTAAACTTTTTTTTTCTCTCTAAAAATACTCCGAAACGTTAATAATACATCGTTATCTTTTTACGCTGTTGGGTCATCCAAACGGACTAACGAATAAAATATAAATTTTTTTTAAAAATAAAATAAAGTTGTTCAAAATTTTACTTTGAAAATTTTCAAACGGCCTGAATTTTTTTTTTTCAATAAAATTAGACATGGCATTAGGTTTTTGAACAATACTGTTGGAAAAAATCGGTACTCGCCCCGGTACCAGATTCTCTGAATCCGCAACCCGTTTCGATACCGCAATCCGCTCTGGTACCGCCTACGGTACCAGATTCTCTGAATCCGCAACCCGCTTGGATATCGCAATCCGCTCTGGTACCGCCTACAGTTGGGATTCCGCAGCGGAAACGTCAAATCGGATTTTTACTAGAGAAGAAAAAACCAATATAAGGAAATATGCGGGTGAAATAAGATTCATTAATTAAGAGAAGAATTACACCGATTACACAGACTTCTCTTCTGCAATAGAGTAGCTTTAACCCGAGCCCTCCTCCTGAATCTCTCTCACCCTTCTCTCGTCTTCTATAAACCTAGAAGACTTCTCTCTTTTCTCTCTTTTTGTATCGTACAATCCTCCTCAAGATCATACGTACTTGTACTTATATTTATATATATATATATATATATATATATATATATATATATATATATATATATATATATATATATATATATATATACTCTCCACATTAGAGATATATATAAACTCCGCCAAAGATAAACCCAAATCTACTTAAATTAGAATTATAATCCAATTATTATTTAAATCTAAATTAATTTATCTCTAACAGATTTAAATATTAATCCTAATCCAATTAAGATTTAATTACAAAACTAACCAAATCCTAACAATCTCCACCTTGGTTTGATTTGTAATCTTTAACTGCTACGTCGAGCTCACCATGCAAGCTCCACCTTGAGCTTGTCTCCGCCGCTCGATGTTGCCGCATCCTTCGCTCCATCTTTAGGGATTGCGCTTCCGCGAACTTTTGGAACCCAAATTGCTTTTGCTTCGGTTCTGATTGTTCTTCCGTTCAAAACATACAAGTTCTAGCGCTTGTTCGCCACACACACGATCTGATCTCGTTTTTGCACCCTCATATCTCCACCTGAAGCTGAAATTTTGCAACCTTTCGAGTCCAACTCACCTAACGAGATCAAATTCCGCTTCAGACCAGGAACGTGTCGTACACCTATCAGCGTCCTCACGACCCCATCATACATCCGGATCTTCACCGTGCCAACTCCTAAAACTTTGCATGCCGTCCCGTTCCCCATAAGAGCTTTTTTGCCTTTTATCGCCTTATAGGTAGCAAAAGACTCTTTTTTCGGGCAGACATGAAAGGAACATGCCGAATCGAGCACCCATACATCATCCGAAATTTTAGTATCACCGGTCACCGCATATAGCACGTCAGAACCGATCATCTCCGATTCTGCCGTGTCACGCCCCGGGGTCCATACTGCGCCCCGGGCTCGCCAACAGATCCGCCGCCCCTACGGGAAGCCCCGTAGAGACGTAGCGACTAACCTGCAAATAAACATCTATACTAGCAGATATCAGAGCTGAAATAGTAAAAACTAACTATAAACATAAAGTAAAACTATCTCTCAGAATAAGTACAAAGCATCCTCACCACAAATACACCAGAGTCTCTCAAAACGGAAAAATAAAAGGTACAACTCGATACCTCACTACATGATCTCTCAAACATATCACACTCCAAAATACACATAGGGGTACCTCTATCACGCACTGAGGCTGAAGGGGAAGGGATCTATCTCGCGACTCCCTTATCTCGGTCTGTAGGAGCTGGATCAGCAACTGGAGCAGCAGGAACTGGGGCAGAAGTTCCTGGGGAAAAAGACACCACGACGGGTGTGAGAACTACCTCCCACAGTAGTTCTCAGTGGGTGCCGCCAACAAGCCCGACGGTCTGCCCACTAAGTCTACTAGAGGCATAAAGTAACAAATGCAGTGCTGTAAATAAAAGCTGGAAAGGTAAAGTCTACAGCTACTATGCCTCTATCTAGATGCTCAAGGAGTGGGACAGGAAGAACAGTATGCCGCAACTAACACTCATCTCTGATCACCCAATCTAAACTGACTGCCACATCGGGTCCAGTCAAACCTGCGCCAACCTACTGCCGTTACGTCCCGGAGGAGCGGACTTACGTAGGACGTCCGTGACTGCCAAAACTGGCTCAGCCAGAGGGACACAAGAGAGCTCAATCTCACGCCGGTACTACAACCCGGTATATATCTCAATCTCAACGCCGGTACAACAACCCGGTCTCGCCTACTCCGGAGTGGCACTCGAGGGGAGCGACCCGCTCGAGTCAATAAGTAACCCATATCAAGTATCTCTGTCAAGTACAAATGTGGCTCATGCAGGCTATGATCCAAATCCTCGATCAACAAGATCGGCTATAACCAACAATCGCTGTCTCACTCACTGGCTAGAATCCACACAACTGAGACTCACTGTCACTCTGACAGCTCCCAAGAAACCCAGATCTACCATCACTATCACTCTCCCAAAGAAACCTGATCTACAGACTGCTATCAACTCCACTCGGTCCCCAGACACGAGTGTAAATGCATCCCACAACCACCCGACCTCCCAGCCCACAACCCGGGCGAGAAAAGCTAAGTCCAGAATGACAAGTATAATAAGTGATGTGGGAATGTCTAGAGCAATAAAGAAACCTAGCACAAGTTGAAGTTTTCTACAGTCTGGCTGAACATGATACATATGACAGGGGTGCTAGGTCAAGTTCCAAGATTTCAACAGTTAACATGTTGTAGGAAGCAATAAGATCACAAGGTTCATCAACTGATATACCAGAGTAATAACATTCAGTTTTCACAAGCTATTAAGTCTATTTACTAACATGCATGCTCCTACATACATAGAATTAGTACGCAGTCCATAGATTTTGAAAGCAAGGTCACCCACCTGAACATGCCAACTGTCCGGGGTCGCACAGCTAAGAAAACCCAGATACAGCTATAACACAAAATCCACCAAGCCAACAACACGGTAGCAGTGCTCAAAACATCCTGGGTATAAATACATCTCAAGGTTACACTTCATTCCACACAATTACCAAGTTCTAAAAAAATCTGTGGTGAACAGTCCCTTTAACACGAAAATTTCACCTGAAAAACATCCTTCAAAAATTCCAATAAAAATATGACGGCGATCCTCGCGAATATTAGATGTCGATAGAGTCCTGAAACATCGAAATCCGATGTCCGGATGCAGAGATAAAAATCCGACAAGCAGGTGCTGTCCAAACCATCCATCAGCCACAAAGGGGGTTAAAAACGTACCCAAAACCCCAAGAGAAGCTCAGTTCCAGAAAAAGTGTTCAACACGAAAGACGTAAATTTACCTCTTGTGAAACCGCCGCCGCAAAAATCGTCCAAAAATATCATCGGGGCAGCTCTGTAGACCTCCCAGACTGAACTGCGACGAAAAATAGGCCTCCAACAGGAAATCGTCGCTCCGTACCCCGATGCAGAAATCGCTGTCGTCGCGGCCTCCAAAAATTCCGATCTTCAGCCAAAAGATGCACAAGAGAATAAGCTTCAACTTTGGTAGAGGGCACACAGGCTAAAGAGCTCGGCAAAACCCCCAAAATCGAAGAGGGAGGGGGTTATTTATAGGCTCCACCAAAAGAATCCCAAAAAAAAGCATAATGGGCTTTTTGGGCCCCATTTCGGGCGCTCGGGGTAAATCGGGCGGCTACAGTGTTGGGCCTGGCCCAACACTTTGCGCGCCCGGCTTACCCAGGAGCCGCCACGTGTCCTGTGGCTACCCCCCGCACCCGGCGCACGTGCGCCCGCGAATCGCGGGGCGCCACGTGCCCCGACAATGGTGCGTGGGGCGGCTACGCCGGACCAACAGCGGGGCGCCACGCGGCGCCCCCACGTCGCGGGCAACCTGCCCCCAACCGCCCCACCTGCTCCCTGGTGCGTGGACTGCGCGCGCG
Organism: Tillandsia leiboldiana; assembly: GCA_029204045.2. Lineage (NCBI taxonomy): Eukaryota > Viridiplantae > Streptophyta > Magnoliopsida > Poales > Bromeliaceae > Tillandsia > Tillandsia leiboldiana. Next base: position 6,653,219 of record CM055076.1, on the reverse strand, counting down.
TGAGCCGGCCACTCACAGGCCGCCACGTGGCGCGCCCGGGTCTATGCGCCAGGCCGCCAGTCCCCGTGGACCGCGCGCACAGCGCCCGCCAATCAGGAGCCGCCACGTGTCCCCGCACTCGGCCCATGCACCAGCGCCAACGTTCTGTGGACCGCGCTGTGTGAGCCGGCCAATCCGGTGCTGCCACGTGTCACCAGGCCGGTCCACGGCCTCCCCCATGCACCAAAATGCGCGTAAAACTTTCGGGAGTCCTTTTTGGGCATCCGGACTCCGAAAAAGGCAAGTAAATAGCCGATTTTCGACGTTTTTTCGCGCTGAATCCAGAAATGACCTCGAATTAGCCTAAAGCCTTTTCTAAATTCCGACAAAAATAGCCAGAAGGCAGGCTCAATCCCGAAGCCTCACAGAGTCCGTCCAACGCATCCATTTGACACGTTGCGGGTCCCACACACCAACAATAGGTGTTCTACATCACGGGTCATGGGAGAAGCAACTCGGGGGTCAGGGTCACTACATGCCGCCTGCGCCATCGTTGACGTCTGATTGTTCTGATCCGCGACAGTTTTTCCCTTCTGTCGCTTTAACTCATTCAAGTCATCCTTAAGCTTATGACAGTTGCGCTTAATGTGACCTCTCTTGTGACAATAGAAGCACTCCACCTCGGATAACGGCTTCTTTTGTCTATTTTCGGTCGCCAATATTTTTACATCCTTCTTCGCTTTTACTATCAAAGCTGTGTCATGACTCTGCATGCCGGACTCCTGAGTTATCTTTCGCATCTCATTCGACAGAAGCGCCGGCGTGACCGTCTCCACGCTTATGGTCTCCTTACCATAAAACAACGTGGTCACAAGATGCTCATATGTCACCGATAACGAGGAAAGTAAAATAAGCGTCTTATCTTCATCATCCAGTTTGACTCCGATACTGGTCAACTGGGTCACCACCTTATTGAACTCGTTCAGATGCTCATGTAGGTTAGCCGCTTCTTGTATCCGCAGCGTGAACAGTCGCTGCTTCAGATACAATCTGTTCGTTAGGAATTTGGTCATGTACAGATCTTCCAATTTCTTCCAAAACTTCGCCGGTGTTGACTCGTTGACTATGTTGTAAAGAACATCATCTGCTAATAATAGATGAAGCGTACTCAACGCTTTTCGCTCCATCTTCTCCCATGCCGCATCCGTAATCTCTGCCGGCTTTGCCTCTTTCCCGTTCAACGTTTGGTTCAAATCCTGTTGTATCAAAATGGCTCGAACTTTAATTTGCCACAAGCGGAAATTGTTCTTACCGTCGAACTTCTCAATTTCAAACTTCGTGGCCATCTCCGTCAATCTTTTTCGAAGATCGATAACCTTTAGCTCCGATACCAATTGTTGGAAAAATCCAGTACTCGCCCCGGCACCAGATTCTCTGAATCCGCAACCCGCTTCGATACCGCAATCCGCTCTGGTACCGCCTAGAGTTGAGATTCCGCAGCGGAAACGTCAAATCGAATTTTTACCAGAAAAGAAAAATCAATACAAGGAAATATGCGGGTGAAATAAGATTCATTAATTAAGAGAAGAATTACACCGATTACACAGAGTTCTCTTCTGCAATAGAGTAGCTTTAACCCTCCTCCTGAATATCTCTCACCCTTCTCTCGTCATCTATAAACCTAGAAGACTTCTCTCTTTTCTCTCTTTTTGTATCGTACAATTCTCCTCAAGATCATACGTACTTATATATATATATATATATATATATATATATATATATATATATATATATATATATATATATATATATATATATAGTTGGGCTGGAATGCTATTGATAGCACCAACCCAACTTTGCCACCCATTTTGTAGTCATTGGATCGCATTGAGATCCGTGTAGACTCTTTAATGAAAAAAAGAGAAAAGAAAAAGTAAAAAGAAAAAGTAAAAAGTAAAAAAATTTTCTTTTTAATTAAAGAACTTGCACGAATCTCAATGCAATCCAATGGATACAAAATGGGTGGCAAAGTTAGGTTGGTGCTATCAATAGCATTCCAGCCCAACTATATATATATATATATATATATATATATATATATATATATATATATATATATATATATATATATATATATATATATATATATATATGCTCTCTACATTAGAGATATATATAAACTCCGCCAAAAATAAATCCAAATCTACTTAAATTAAAATTATAATCTAATTAATATTTAAATCGAAATTAATTTATTTCTAACAAATTTAAGTATTAATTCTAATCCAATTAAGATTTAATTACAAAACTAACTAAATTCCTAACAAATACTTTGACTGCAGCAACAAATATCACAGCTGCAGTACTTTGGTACAACAGTGCAAGAACAGTAATTCGGTACAACAGTACCGTTTGCTTTTTCGGTACATGTGATACAACCAAGATACAGTTACAATGAAAAAGGAAGAAAACAAGAGCACAAAAAAAATAGAGAGGAAGAGAAAGTGAGGAATAAGAGGAAACTGAAATAAAATCCTAAACAACTTATATTTGAGTGAGCCTGGGATTTATACTTTTATATTATTTTTTAGAAATATTATCACGGCAACATCTTTATTCTTACTATAGCTTTTTCACTCCCCTCCTCTTTTCTCAACGGACCTCATGACATTTCTTCTTCTTTCCTCTCTATTCAATGGACTTTATGATTTTTTTTTTTCCTTTCTATAAATAATGTGTTTTTTAATTAATACGTTTCACTCTTTTTTTTCTCTTTTTTGATTTTTTTTCTTCAATATTAATTTTTTTTTCTTCTTCAAATAATTTCTAACCTGCAAAATTAAAGAGGAAAAAAAATTGAACAGTTACTAATTTTATATCCGAAAATTAGGACAGTGCAAACAAGTTCTCTAAGCTTTAATCCATGCTAACTCAACTCAACTTGACCCTTTCCACTCTAGAATGGAGTGCGTAGAGGGCGCAGTGGCTCTAGAATGGAGTGCGTAGAGGGCGCAGTGGGAGGAATTGCTCCACCGCCTTCTTCGTTGCTGTAGGGAGTCTAATAGTAGCGCTTAGGGTAAGACTAAATGTGACGAAGGCCGAGGTGACAAAAGGTCTTTTGACAACTCGCGTTTTAGGTTTTACGCCCTCTCTCTTAATAAAAAAATAATATAATATTTTTATTTGTGTCGGAACGTACGGTTAAGTTTAAAAATATAAATAGGTTATATATTTTAATTCATTTATTTAAAAATTTATAAAATTATATTTTATTAATAATTTTTATTTTTTTTATTATTTACTTACCGTATTGTATGGATTATTATATTAGTAGTAAAACAATTTCTATTGCTACCCAACTTTTTCCGGATAATGATGCCTCTAAACGAAAGATATACACAATTAAACATAATCTATAAATATAAAGTATTATCAAAAAAATAATGTTTTTGATATTATTGACATAATAATAAAAGACTCGTAAAATTTTTAATTTTAATAGTCGATACAAAGTATTTGCTTATTTATTTTAATGATTGATCAAATCAGCCAAATTTTTATTAAAAAATTATTTAAATTATTTAAAATAATATTAATATTTTTTATCACGAAAATCCTATCAACATATTTAAAAAAAAAAAATTATTTTTAGCCGTTTATTTATATATTTACTTGATGCAAAAAAAAGTAATATAAAAAAATATATAATTTAATTTTTAAATACTTTCAACGATCTATATTATATCTAGTGATGTTGACTATCAATTTCAAAGCTCTCCGCTATCAAAAATAAATTAATAATAATATAGTTTGTCTGGTACTAATAATATTCCAGCCCAACTCGATATATTTTTTTTAGTATAAAAAAAAACTTGAAAGCCTGCATATAGACATTTTACGGTAAGGTAATCGATCGAAAACATAAAATTAGAATTTTTTTGAAAAAAATACATCCGGCCTAATCTATATTAGTGTAATTATTTCCAATCAACTAGCTAAAATAAAAACCGAAAATATAAGAAATAAGAAAGAAATCAAGTTGATCGGACCCTGGATTTGAAAGTGCATCATTAACCCTTTATACAGCTTCTAAGTTTGAGATTTGCTATTTCTATGTAAGGCTTTAAGTATTGTGACACGGAGTTATGTCGAGAACTATATATATATATATATATATATATATATATATATATATATATATATATATAGTGTGTGTCATATCAGTGTGTGGCGATTGTAATAATATATATATAAAGAAATTATTTTTCTTTTTTCAGCATTAATATATTGTGATTATTTATTATGTATTTTTATCAATTTTTTACTATATTAAGATGACTACTTGCTAATATTTAAAAAAAAAAAAATTAAATCGCACCATCTGCGTGAGAACTGTATCATGCATATATATATATATATATATATATATATATATATATATATATATATATATATATATATATATATATATATATATATATATATATATATATATATATATATATATACACACGATTTCCTTACTTTGATATCATCTTACTAATTACCTATGGACATAAACTATAACGATCCGACCCACTAGCAATAATAACTAGGCTTAAGCATTTTGGGCTGTGATTTGGTCCCAACAAGTTATTATTGCTAGTGGGCCGGGTCGTTACTTTTGGTATCCGAGCCAATAACCAGCCGGAAGTGTGCGGCGAGTCTCGACTGAGTCTGGGTCTAGATGACAGGACTAGCGAGACGAGTCTCACATCGCCTGGTGATCTTGGGCTGCTGCGTGTGTGTTTGGGCTGACGAGGACGTCAGGCCTAAACGGAGGGAGAAAGCGACGCTCCCAATAGTCCCACATCGGATGTGGATAGAATTGTGATTGGGTTTATATGAGACATGGACACTAGTAATAATAATTGGGCTTAAGCATTTTGGGCTGTGATTTGGTCACAACAAGTTATTATTGCTAGTGGGCCGGGTCGTTACATTAACTAAGATAATCATAATTTCCAAATGACTAAATATGTTGAGTGTTAGATGATTTGTATGCCGAGGGTATGTTTGAATCATGATTAATATATAAAATTATATTGCACTGAAATAGCAAATAGAATGATGGATTATCCAAAAATATTTAGTTTATTATTGAAACAATCAGGACATCTAAAATTTTAAGAGAGGTTTAGATTAAAGGAGAGGAGAGGAAGAAAAGATATTTGTGAGAGAGAATTTTGAATGATTTATTTATAAATAGGTCAATTTTGAATTCTAAGTCGAATTTGACCATAAATGGATTAGGCTTATTCCCATTCCAGAGTGGAACGAAAATCTGAATTCAATTCTTGTAAACAAATAATAACTATTGAAATTAATCAATTTCATTTTGATTTGAGAATCTAAAATAAGTAACCAAAACGTCGGCAAATGAAAAGTCACCACATATCTATATAATGATACTTATGCTAAGTGCAATAAAATATATTCTAGCATTTTAAAACGTTAGAATTTATTAAAATCCTAACCCTTTAAAAGGTCAGAAAATATAAAATAATAGTAAAATTTATCATTTAATAAATTACTTTAATACAATAAAGGGTTCACGCTTTTTGAAGCGTCAATATTTATTATACTATAGAAACACTTAAGGACACTTCTCTTAAGCGTCATCTAAAAAGCATCTTTATATGGAGAGTTTTTTGTAGTGTCATGTATCAAATTAGAGATACAAATTGTGTAGCCAATAATAGCCACCATAGCAACCAAGATTTTTATGCTCACAACAGGGATTTCCTGCTGTTCAAAAAACTACCTGATAAGTTATACATAAAAACAAACCAGAATAAAGAAGCAGATCTTGTAGTCTGTTGCTGACTGCAACCACAACAGCAATATATTGCCAGCTTCCCAGTCACTACCATGTATGTTAATAGCATCTAGATTTCAGGCATCCTATGTTAAAGTAGTTTCTAGCAAAGACACAGAGAATTCCTGTACCACATATGCAATTACCTGGGTTCATATAAATCATCATGAATATATTCAAACAATATGCACAAAGAAGTAGCACACATGACTAAGAAGCACATTAGGGCACATGAATGGGTCTCAAGATTGCTGCATTGATGCTTGTCTGTCCTCTCCAACACCCTATGCATTATTTTGTTAGGACCTAAAATTAAAAAGAGGCACCCACTTCTTGTAGTGACATGGAAATTAGTACCCAAACAGTAACTCTTGCATTTAATTAACAAAGTAGACATTTTTTCCAACTCAAACAATATAGACAAGAGACCTAACCTCGACTACTTCATAATTCATACTGCATAAGTCCACACAACATAATTGTATTGCCCAATTTACTAGTGGTACTCCAATAAAGATTGATTATCATACATCATTCCACGAAAACTTAATTATTCAAGACAAATTAATATTCAAGACTGTACCAGAAAAAATCTCCTATTGATTCTCATAATAGATAAAAGCACAAATTATAAAAAACCTGGGACCCTTCACTTGACAGAGGCGACGAATGTATGGTTAGAGAGTGATCTGTCTACTTAATCAAGTTATAATTGAGAGTGAATAGCTTTCTAGTTCAACTATTGGTACTTGTAGGTTTTTAGCATTTAGATGAAAAGAGGTGGTTAGAATGATAGTGGGCCCTTGGGTTAAGTGAGTGGTTGGTAAAATAGAATAATATAAGGAATGAAATTAGTCAAAGTGATAGATCTAACGGTAGAAAACTTACAAACACCAATTGCTTGGCACTTGTACAAGCATAGTAGCCGGACTCTACACATTGTGGGTGATATAGATAATACTAAATGGTCTCGATTTTAAATTTATAATTTTCATATTTGAATTTCAAGCTACACATAAACACTCTTAATTATATACTAATCGTTCATAAGGATAAGCAAAAAACAACAGAAAAGCAAAACCCATAACAAATAGATGTGACTATGCTTATCAGTTGTACATGAATATTTATTTTCCGAGTTTGCATTTCATATAGTGCAGCAAAACTGCCATGAAAACTAGAAATGAAATATATTTTCACTAGCTTCATTGAGTAATTGCACATTGATAACTTCTACTTCAAATTTAAAGTTTATGCATATGATGTTCTCTAAAACAACATTTCATGTAAAGACAATATTCCTTATTTGATGATTGCAACCATCTCTGTTTTTCTCTTTCAAATGATATATTTGTCCATTTAAGTGTATGTCAAAGAATACTAACAACAGCATAAACAATTTGTCCTACATTTCTAGATATCTTGGTCATATAATGATAAATAATCTCAATATATAAATGCAAACTATTTTTCAAGTAACATGTCATTTAATATTTTTTACTCAATCTTGACAGAGATTATTATACAAGTACCAAAGTAATGAGTTGAAGAATTTCCTAAGATTGCCAATAAAAACCTTAAAATTGAGATCCTTTGCTATTATATTGTATATAAGATATAGAGACGAAACCATTTCCCCTTGAATAATACAGTAAGGGAAAAGGTTTTAGTCACAGAAGGCATGATCATAAAAAGTATAGAAATCATTTCAACCAATATTTAACAAAAGCAACCTTGCAGGGGTATTTGCACATTTTTTGCATATTTAAAGGGTATATATATATATGCAAAAGCCCATAGACAAAATTATAGTCACATTTACTAACCGATAAAGAAAATGTATTGTCAATAGCACCATCTTCATTAAAATAGAAATCTTTACATGCAAGAACGCTTACATCCATCCTACTACTGGAAGCTGAATAAGCATTTGCATATCGCATTAACAAAGTTAAAACTTAGTCACAAAAAACACTAAAGGAAACCTGTCTACGAACTAAGCCCTAGAAGAGATATAAGCACATTGTAAGACACTAAATTGTCGAACAATTTGCTTTCATGTATAGAAGTATGTAAATATATACATATTACTAATTCATTGCCTAGATGAGAAAAAAAAAGCAAGTATGCTAAAGTGATCTATGCACAATTTGTCTGCCAAAAGTATGAACAAATGAGAGACTCAGTCATGGTTACTGGATCCTCTTACCTTCTCAGAAAGAATTTTAAGTTCCCGATCAAGATCGACCAATTTTCTAGCCAGATTTGTAAACCAATCAGCATATCCTGCAAATTTCAAACACCAATCTCTCTGAAAATCATTGATCATCTCTGTAGCCACGAAACAAAGTTCATGTTTGCCCGGCAAACATTTCTTCTCCAACTCAACATTATAAAGAACTATCCCATCAGTCCTACTAGTATCACTGTGCCGAGGCCCGCCATTCTTCAGAAACTGTTTTCTATACTCATCAAATCCATTCTTCTCGTCCTTTAAAGCTTTTCTGTAATCATTAACCAAACAGCGCGTAGCCTTGAGATAATGCTCGAATTGAAACTTGTCTTGTCGCCTCCTCTTTAGATCTTCTACCCTGGCATTCTCCAAGGATTGGATGATGAGATCTTTTTCCTCAATCGATCGGTTAAGTTGTTGAAGTTCCAATTGGGCATTTATGCATGCTTGATTCCTCTCGAAGAACATCATCTTCATGCCCCGCATCCAATCCTGGACTTGTTCCATGTTAGCATTGAAATCAAACGGTAAATGATTCGAACTGCCGAAACATTGCATGCTGTTCTGCCTACGAGTATGATCAACGAAATGTCCATCATTGCCGCTACCGCCGCTGCCGTCGCCACCACAAGCGTCACGATCATCACCGACATCATCAGCATCATCATCATCATCATCATCAATTTCAACAATTTCCCTCCCACAACTATTTACAACCAAGGGGAAACCATTAAAGCCATGATCCCCCGCAACCGAAGAATCTCCCGAATTCGGATCGAGGGGTTTCGGAGAAAGGGCACGAGCATTACAATCTATCTCTACATCAGCAAGATGATGAATCCTAGGAATGTATTCCTCAGAGGGAGAAACCCTTACCGTCCTGATATCGCCGCACCTCTCCTCCACCGTAACCGCCCCGCCTCCTCCCTCGTCGCTCGAATCCTCCACATCCACAACCAAAACCGCACCCTCGCCGCAGCGCCGCAAGGCGGGGAGGAGGCGGAAGAGCTTATCGGGGGACGAGGAGGGGAAGGGGTTCTTCCTCTTGGGGGTTTCGGATGCTCTTTGGTGCGCCATTAATGGTGGGTTCGACTATCTAAGTTGGATGCATGGGGGAGACAAAGAGGAAAGGATTTCTAGGGTTTACAAAGGGACGGGGAAAACGTGCTCTTCATGGTTCGAAGAGGAGGGGAGAGGAGGGAAAAGAAAGGAAAATCAAAAGACTTTTTTTTTTTTCTTTTTTTTTTTTGGTTTACGAATTACAATGGTGTTTGGCTTATTGCTTTTAAAGTGTAATTTTAGATAAAAAATAATAATTTGTATCTCAAATTTTCAATAGATAAAAAATTTTAATTTTAATTTTAAAAATTAATTTTCTAATTTTTAAGGCTTGAAATAGCTAAAAATCTGTTTTTTTTTTATTTAATTTTAATTTTGAATTTAAATTCTAAATTTTATATTTTTAAATTCCAAATTTTAAAATTAGTTATTAAATTTTAAATTTCAAATTTAAGATAAATTTAAATTTTAGATTTTAAATTTAAAATTTAAAATTATAAGTTTAAAATTTCAAATTACAAATTACAAATTTTAAAATTCAAAATTTTATACAATTTTAAATTTTAAAATTTAAATTTAAATTCTAATTTTAAATTATTTTAAAATAAAATTGAGTAAAAATTTTATTATAAATTTAAAATTAAATTCTAATTTTAAATTATTTTAAAATAAAATTGAGTAAAAAATTTATTATTTACAAATAATAAAAAAATTAATTCTTCAAATCATAATTAATTATGTAAAAATTATTTTTCTGAATATACATCAAATCGGTCTTATTTTTAGAGATGGCTTTTTTTTTTAGTAAAATTGAATAGAGAACCGTTACGTAGAGGCCATTTTGAATGGAATTGATGCTCTATAAAAGATTTGGTTTGTTTTGGTTCCGTTTGGTTTAGCTCAATTTGAGTGGGCATGGAACCGAACAAATCACGAAATCAAATCAAATGGACAATTTTGATCTAATTTGGTTCGCTTCAGTTTTAAATATAAAAAATAATTTGATTTCAGTTTAAAATATTCTTAAATCAAAATTTTTAGATTAATTTTAGATTAAAAAAATCTACTTGTTTGAAATATTGTTAGATTAAAAAGAACTACTTTCACACCTAAAAAAATGTATATAACACATTCATTCATTCAATTAGTGAAATATTTTTATAATTATTAGTGTGATTACAAAATAATATTTTATTTATTAAATAAATAAAATATAAAATATATATTTCTTTTTGAAATATATGTGTAATATTGCTAAGTTAGATTCCCACAAATGCCCAAAACTCACTTAAGAGGTGAAAGCTTCCGTAAAATACGGTTTTAATCTCTTCAAAATGCCCCACAAAATCTCTTTCACGTGATACTAAACACAACATTCAACTCCACTTGATTCTAAAAATAATTTAAGCAATGCTATCTGTATACTTAATTTAGAGTGTATGATATACATTCTGCCCATTCAAGAACAGAAACTCTTTCACTCATCAATTCAAAGTGAAAAATAAAATTTATTTTATCTTAAAATAGATAGAGTCTAAGATGTACACTCCGTCGTTTAGAATATACAATAAATATTTTTCAAATAATTTTGGGTTCTATAATCCCCACATGGCCTAAAACAAAGTAGTACTTTCATGTCATAGTCACTAGGTAATGTTTTGAAGTCCAATTTACATTTTTCAACTTGTTGATATGTTGATCATAATATTTTTATAGTAAGTTTTAGCTTTGACTTCTACTATTTATAATTCTCACCTCCTCATGCATGCATCTATTTTCAAAGTTGCAAACCTAGCAATTATGAAAATCTATAAAATATAAAATTCTAATTAATTTTAAGTTCGTAAACTTATTTTAAAATTTTGATTCAAAATCTTCATTTTTAAAAAAACTAAAATTAAAAATGTGGTGTTACAAATGGCAAAATTACAGTATTGTGGGTCGGTTAGTGCGTTGGGAAAGTACTGGGCCGAGTCGAGACCGTTTTAGCGCAAATCAACACGAAAAGCAGAGCCCGGATTGAGTTTTAGGGGTTTTTTTGTGGCTATGTAGCCGCCCGAATGGGGCGACATGCGGCGCGAGGCGTTGCGAGGTGGGCGATTGTGTGTCGTCGCGCCGTTGGTTGTGGGCGTGTGGGGAAGCTGCGGCGGCGCGATGGGACACGTTGATGCGCGACGCGCGTGGGACAACAGGCACAGGGGACACGCAGCTACACTACAGCGATCCGAGCACGGTATCGAGCGCCCGAATGCGCGCGGTACTGTGCGCGCCCTAAAGGTGGGTTGGCGATATGACGCGCTGTCAAGGGACAGCTGGCAAGACACATGTTAGCGTCGCAGTGATTCGGGCGTACTTTCGGGCACCCAAAAGTATCACTATAGCAGCCCGAAAGTTTCAGGCCGCCTTATTTTGCTTGGGCCGCCCGAATGGTTACGTTCCGGATGCCTGGAAGTAGGTTTCGGGCCCATGAAACTATCTCTTTTTTGGGCTATTTAACATGCGGGACCTCTCTCGTTCTCTTTTTTTTTTTTCTTTTTTTTGCTCGCATTCGTGGGTTCTAGAGAGTGAAGAAGAGAGCAAATGAGAGAGAGAGAGAGAGAGAGAGAGAGAGAGAGAGAGAGGGGGGGGTGGCGTGTGGGGAGTCTCGTGAAATGCATGGATCGATTCGAGGTGTCGAGTACGAATGCGTGCGTGAGTGATTTTACAGCGCGTCGACTATGGGGTAGTTTCTTTTAATATATTATTTATTTGAGTTTTTCGAAATAGATTTTATTGTTATAGATTTAGCTCGTTAGTATTTTTGAATTTAAGTTTTGTGACCTTTTGTGTTTTATTATTAGGGCCGAGATTTTCTATGTTGCACGCGGTTGAGCGGGGTGCTGTTAGAATTTTCGAGATAGAGTCGTTCGCGCGTGGTGGCCACAGTTGAGTGTGATGTCTTTACGCCATTCGTGTTCTGTCAGGATTTGCGATTCAGATGAGTTCCGTGTCGCCGAGAATGGCGGATTACTTCTTATGTCTGCTTGAGAGTTATAGGTGTTTTTGACTGTTACTGTGTTGATTAATAATAGTAGTGGTATTTGACTGTTACTGTGTTGATTAATAATAGTAGTGGTATGCATATGAGTGATTGACTGTTCTTTTTATGATAGTTGAATTGTTTGCGGTTGGGGTTAGATCATTATTATTATTTTATTACTAGGGTATGGATTGTTTGATTACGTGAATTTTGGGATAGATATCACTATAATATGATTGGGTATACATGATTATCAGGCGATACATATTATTGACCGAGGGGTGCAAGCCAAAGCGGCCCTAACTAAAGAATAATAGATTAATTTAACTTGAACGAGGTCGCTTTAGCTTGCACCCGAACAGTTGAAACAATAAATTAATTTAACTTGAGGTTTTGGTCTGCTTTCCCTTTATGCAGTCCACACACGTTCCAAAATCAGAGAAGTCAAGATCATCCAAAATTCCTTCTCTAATTAACCTTTGGATTCTCTGTTTCGATATGTGTCCCAACCTCCTATGCCATAACATGGATGACTTTTCATTATTAATGCCACGTTTTGATCCAACATTTTCGTGCATGGTAAAAAGGATTTCACTATACGAATGATCTAAAGATACTTTATATAGATTATTTTCTAAAACACCAGAGCCAATTATCTCAGATTTGTAGGATAACGAAAAAACTTTATTATCAAAATTGAAACTATATCCCAAACCAACAAGTTTCGAAATAGAAATTAAATTCTTTGAAAAATTTGGAACATAAAAAGTATCACTTAGATCCAAAATATAACCACCAGAAAGAACCAATCTAAATGTTCTTACAAATTTAACTTTAGTTGGATTTCCTTCAGTAGTATAGATAGTGGCTTCATCTTTATTGGGTTTTCTGCGGTTTAGAAATCCCTACACGGAATTCGCCACATGGCATGTGGCACCAGAGTCAATCCACCAAGTATTAGATGGAACAGAAACTAAATGCAACTCATGCATCAAAACCAGAAACTTACCTTTCTTCTGGAGCCATTTCTGATACTTTAGACAGTCTTTCTTTATATGACCTTTTTTCTTGCAAAAGAAGTATTTGGGAGTCCAATTACTTGATTAGCTTTGTGAACGAGACATGACTTTCAGGTTCTTCTTTTTTGAGTCATTCTTGTCTTTACCATTCTTAGTACGTTTTATTTGTCCCTTGTGAGAAAAAAAGTCAACTGTATTTTATTTTTCTTGTATCAATCTGCCTTCCTCTTGCACACACATAGTCAACAATTCATTGATTGACCATTTATTCTTATGTGTGTTATAAGAGATCTGAAATGATCTATATTCAGATGGTAAGGAGTTCAAAATAAAGTGCACTGAGAATGAATCAGAGATGGTTACTTCAAGTGCAGTGAGCTGCGCTGCAATATCTCGCATTTCCATAATATGCTCGGGAATCGAGCCATTTCCGGAGTACTTCATGGAAGACAGTTTATTCATTAGGGTACTTGCCAAAGTTTTACTGGAGCTTACAAACTGTTGCTCTACAGCATTTAAGAAATCGCGGGCTGTCTTACATTAGGAATAGAGTTCTGAATGTTTTTACCGACACGCGCCTTCATCAGCATCAAACTAAGTCGATTAGAGCGCTCCCATTTTTCCAAAGATGCTGTTTGGATTGGCGTACTTTGATCTGTAAGAGAAAGAGGTTTTTCCTTTCTTAGACCCAAATCGAGATTCATACACCCTAATGTAAGTATAATCTGTTCTTTCCACTCCGAGTAATTAGAACCATTAAGCATAGGAACAGAATCACCAATAGGAACAAAGGATGAAGTCATAGCTGAAAAATAAAATGCATGTCTTTATTAATATGAGACCACATCATAATATTCCACACCAAAATTAGAAAAATATAATTTATATGACATCACAACACCTCCTTTGGGAGCAGAATTATGAGCATAAATATTTTTCTTTCTTTCTTTATGCATATACTTTATATGACATCATAACCCCTCCTTTGGGAGCAGAGTTACGAGCATAAATATGCAACTTCTTTATCAGAAATTAATTTAGACTTTCTGTAGATCGTGATAATTTCAAGTTTCCCATATGAAGAAATTGTCAGCTTTGGCCAGGCAAATTTCTCCAAACGAGTTACAAGAAAATTACCATCCTACACCACCCATATACCTTTATGTCTAGAATCATACTAAACAAAAATAATAGGGTGCAATTTTTACGTGCACTTCTTTAAAGCGATTAATTCACTATTTCTTCTGAACGAGGCCGCTTTGGCTTGCACCCGAACAGTTGAAACAATAAATTAATTTGACTTAGTGTCGTATAATTAACATGAAAATTATCCAAAAGAACGCTACTTTAAAGTAAATTAATTTATTATTCTTTAGTTAGGGCTACTTTGGCTTGCACCTAATTAATCGAAATAATAAATTAATTTAACTTAGCGTCTAGATTTAAATAATCTAACAACAATTATGATTATTTAATTTTCATGTTATGTCTGATAAAAAAAAAATACTTTATGATATACATAAGTATAGATGCAATAATTTAAAATATAATATTGCATTCATAAAATTTATGTATATCCATTATATCATTATAAATATCAGATAAATGAATTTATGATAAATTAATATTGTATGCAAAATTTAAATCCTTATGTGAACGGATTCTTTATCTTCACAATACTTTATTAACTCATGAATCCAAATAAGATGAATTAATAAAGTTAATAATTAAAAGTAATCTTTTATGAATTCGGAACAAATAAATAAGTTTTAATAACATATTAAAGTCCAATAAAAGAAAATAGCCACAATCGTAAGAATTATATTGCCTCGGATCCAAAAGAGGCACAAACCACAAATTTATTTTTCTTCAATTAATTGGATTTCATTCAAACAACCCATAAAATCCCAAAACAATGACAAGCCATGCTGATGCAATAGTGTCGTACTGTAAGGTCACACATAAACAAAACCGAGTGGCCTTAAGACGTCTTTTTCAAAATTGGAAAACTAAGGAATAACGATATCCAAATTAATTAAAAACAAGATGATTAAAGAAGAAAAATAAAGCACATCAAGAACAACAAGATAGAGCCATGAATAAATCATACGACGTGACAATATTTCAAAAAAATCTTGACTATATATAATTAGATTCAAAGTCTAAAATCCGTTTTAAAAAATAAATTCATCATTATTCAATTCAATTTAATAAAGCATACAATATTAAATTTATCTAACTGCCTCCAATACCAATTGATGGAACTTATATGGCATAAAATAAATCAATACATACCAATATTCAGGATCATAAATAAAACTGTAAAATAACTTACAGAGCGTCATTGAGAACAATTCTTGATTAAACAGCGGAAGCAAGAAATTCGGTTGCAATACTAAATATTACCGACCGAACTAGGTAATCTGGTTTCTCCTCCTTTCTCAGGCGTTCTTCCGTATGGTGTGGATTTAATGGATAATCTTACCAGAATGCACATGAGTAGGTGGCAGAACCAGTACCCCTTTATATAGATTCCAGATCGACTTCCCATCAAAGTCTGATTATGATTCTATTTAATTTAAATGGATAGGAAAGGGATAAAATATACCATATCAAGTAATTCTATATCTTTTAGGATTGACCTTATCTATAGTAAATCCAAATTTAAATATAATTAATTATGCCACATATATGGAAATCCTAACAAGATGTTCTTAGTGGGTGGTGACCCAGTTGACTCTCCATTTTGCATGGTTGGTTGTTGGAGATAAGTGGTATCTAGATAGTGATATTTGTGCTATATCATACTGATATTGAGATTGCACTTGTCTTGAGGTTTGTGAGTTGTGGGGCAGTATGCGTGAGTGTGTATGTCTGGGGCACTGTAATTGAGATGTTGGGTACTTCTAGTGTTGGGGCCACATGAGTTGACTTTGGGGTTTCTGTCTTGCATCATCGATAATATGAGAAATCATTATTTAATCATAGTCTGCATATCGCATTGAGCTTTATTGGGATTTACCAATGTGATATCAAAAAGAGATGATGGTGGGAGGTTATCGGTCGGCGGGCGCAGAAGCGATAGTGTGGCCCAGACAGTAGAGGACGGTAGGCTAGCGTTTTATTGTTGACGAGTGCACCATCGAACATGTAGCTTGGGTAATAGGGAGATATGACATGTGCTTATCTATTGCCGGACACACCAGCGGCCATGTAGTCTAGGCAGTAGGCAGTATAGGCTTGATAGGACTGGAAAGTCAGTCAATTCATGATTGGGTCCTGTGTTCCGTGTGGTCGGTTAGTATTATCCTGGGTGTTTGAATCTGGATGGCCGAGTTCTTGTCTTTCCTTGGAATTTTTTTGTTAATTGTGGGTATAGGTTAGTGTTAGTGTGGGTTTTGGTATGGAGGTATGATAGCTTAGTGTAGTGTGAGTTTTATTTATGTTATTTTATTATGCTTTACTGCTCGCTTATTATTATAGTTTTTTCTATCTTATCTCTGGTAGAGCTATTGGATAGGTCGTGATTGTTGTCAATCGTACCTACTAAAAACTACTATTTTATAATTCTCACACCAATTTATGATTTATTTTTAGGACCTTTCAAGTCAGCTCCGGATTGAGATAAAGAATTTGCGCCAAGCTCTTACACAATGTTGTTTTGGTAGAGATAGACCACCAATATATCGTAATTTTGTATAAATCATTATACTTAGGACTGGTTAGGTTATGACCTTTTATTTTTATTTATATTTTTGATTGGTGAATCTTATATATATTTTTACATAGTTAGTTGCTAGTTTAGTTTTAATTTTTTTATAAATTAATTTTAAATATTTCGCATATGTTGGGTGCATTCAGGCACACATAACGAATCTCAGGCACACATATAACGAATCTGTTGCGTGACTCAGAAACTTTCATTGCGCACTCGGAATTCGGAACGTGAAAATAAATATACATCTTTAATTATTGTTTGATTACGTAAGCTTTCAGTAGATTTTTTGTCCTTTTATATATTACTTATTCTGTCTTACACGCAATAAATTAGTATGTGAGGATGCATCAATTTTAAATCTTTTTTTTTTTCCTCGAAAAGTCCATTCAATTGCTCAATGTCTTAACTTCTAGATCCTACCCAGACTATTATTTCTATATCATTTAGTCTATTTGTTTTCATTACTCTTTAACAATTTTTTTAAAATTATATATTTAAATAAAATTTAATGTCTCAAATCCATGCATAGTCCTATATTTTTTTTTTTTTTTTTTTGATTAAACAGGGTTAAACCCTATTTGAGAGAGATACAGAAATAGCCGAGGTGTCCCCCCGCACAAGAAGAGTGTTAAGTCAATCAGCAGATGAAGTGAAGACTAAAGTTGTAACCCAAAAAAGACCCTAAAACAACAGTGAAAAAACTTAAACCCTGATCTACAGATCTCTAATTAGACCCCATTAGACCCCATTATCGTCACAACAACAATAAAGCTAGCTGGCTCGACGCCCACCGCCGTAGCTTCGGCCCAATTAGCGTAGAAAAAGAACGAAGTCCCTGTGCTTGACAGTCCCAGTAAAGATCCCCAAGATTAATACAAACTTGTAGGTCGCCAACGGAGCCGGCTTCTTAATCAAACCTCACCACACCATATCCAACAAAAACCCCTGCTGCTGAAAGAAAGCAGAACCAGATTACTAATATTACTAATATTACTAATATGGTCACCTTTATTGCCCAGATGTGAAGTCCCTTGATTCCCAGATGGTACATTGAAAATCTCAACAACATAGCTCAAAACTGTCAATAAGGTCCCTCGTTGCCCAGGATTTAGATCCCAACATCATGACAAGATTCAGTATAGAATAAATTTGGTATCCCTTGATGCCCAGCCTGGTGGTCCCAACAGCATGATGAAGTATAATAATTAGCCCCAAGTGGATACAGATAATGAAGGGTGGCAAATGTGAAATACCGATAAATGGTCCGTGTCTGGCAAGCGCTAAAAAACCACCCAGACTACTAGAGTTCCTAAAGATTCAACCAAGCCTAGATTCAGTCCCCTTCTCAGCAATAGCCTTACCAAGCCCGGAAAATAACAACGAAGATCGGCAACAAAGCTTTCCCTTGGTCACATTTTACCGTCAAAATCAGACAGCTGACAGCATAGCCGACTGCCCTCTGAAATGAGGTCCATTCCTTCCGGATTCAGATAGAGTAAAAGTTTCAACCACAATTTCCCTAAATCAAAATAAGCAATGAGATCCATTCTAGATCAAAATTTTAATACCCAGCCGTGGCAGTGATTCGAGAATTCAAACGAATTTCAACTCTGGAAAGGGCGAGGGGTTCCGTCGGTTTACACAATAACAGTCGGAACCCCGGCTTCTCCACCAGCTTGTCAAAGCACTCATCATCGAAGTAGTGTCGCAACCCCACCAATAGAGACAAAACTGCTGCAAGCAACTCAGTAGAGTCCCAGTAGATATAGTCCAAAATCTGGTCCCATTAATTCATTCGTTAAACTCAATCTTAGTACAAATACTCCTAAGTCAACAACCAAACAGAATTGGGGCCTCCAACTCCTCGATGACAAAATCTGGTGGAGCCTCATCAAAAAGAGGTTAGAGTAAAAGCTGCTAAGTAGTCATTCGATGAAGAATAGGTTGGTAACCCTTGAGGCGCAATAGTCCCTCGATGTTGCTTAGTAAACGCCGGAGTGTAGCACCACAATAAGTTGTTAATTGCTAGAAAACTGCTGCTGCTGCTGCTGATTGGTTGTTTGCCATCAGGACAAAATTTCTAAACCACATAAATACTGCCAAAAACAGATGGTGCACACACTCAACCAGTCTTTGTTAACCCAAGATGCCCCTGATTATCTACAGAGCATAAAGCGAAAGGTGGACCCAAGTGAGTTGTAGAGAGAGGCGGGCGAGGTACAGGTAACTCCTTCAAAACGCGAAGAGCTGGACCCAGAAGGGTCCCAACAAAAGTGAAAGAGCAATAGATGATCCCAGCATTTCATTCATTAAACCCACACAAAATACAAAGCTGCAAAGTCATCGTCCAAACAAACTTGATGGCCCCTTCTCAGCCAATGCGTATACTGGTCAAGCCGCGTCAGAGAAGATAATAAAGAAAAACCCGGTGAGCTAAGTCGATGATAGCCGAGCTCGGTTTCAACTTAGGATAAAACCTTGACAGCCGCTGCACCGGCTTCGCCCCCAGAATAGAGTCACCAACCAGGAGGAAGCGGAGAGAACAGATGAGAACGAACGGGCCCAGCAGGTACAAGATGGCCTTCAAAGACAGGCAACTACGTGGATATATGTGAGAAACAGAAGAAGCAGCAATTTTCTTGCCAGGACCAGCTGTCACTCCAAATCTAACAATGGTAGACCTTAATACCCATAATTCATACAGACTCATACAAGAGGCATAATAACAATCTCGGGCCATTCTCGATGCCGGAAACGACGAAGCTGCGGTGACAAAACATAAGTAACCAGGGCAAAAGAGGAAAGGAGCTCAAGCCTCTGCCGGTGGTTGCAGCAGACAAAACAGAAGGGTAAAAACTCAGATCCAATAACATGTCCTAGCCGTCGTCAGTTAAGTGTTGCAACCACGCAAAGGTGGCAGAAATGCTGTACTAAGCCCAGAATGGGTCCAATTCAAGTGGTAACGCAAAGCAAAATCAAAGTGCAAAAACTCCTAGTAATAGCGACTGAACCAATTAAACCCTTCGTTCAACCCAATCAAGATGCATATACTCGTAGATCGTCCACCGAACAGAGTTGTAGCCGGAACAGAAACAGACAATGCCAAGAGAGAGATGCTAGATGATAGTTGAGTGCTCTCCATCCTTCCTCTAGCTTCAATAGATGCAGTCACGGTCGCCACATGAAGACGAGATCAGAAGAAGCTCCTGTAGAAGCTGATGAAGAGACCACTGAGTGGAAGAAGCACAAAAACCAAGCCAAAGACAAGAGAAATGATTTCGCTCCCTCGCCCAGTGAAACGAGCCCGGGATCCCCGAGTGAAGAGTAAGGAGGCCCGAAGATCACCCTAGAGCCAAAGTCCAAGTGTTGATGGTGTTATGAATTCTGAACGCGCAGGACGCACTCTGGGAAAAACTATTAGAGAAGATGCGCCTGTTGCGTTCAAGCCAAATTTCCCAACAGGTAGCGGCAAACAGGTGGTCAAAGAGCCCTTTAGCTTGACCCGTCAAGGTCAACCTTGCTCCTTCCCATCTACTCGCGAAGTCCCCCGAGTAATAGAGATCCTGTTACGAGTGGTAGGCCAGATCTGAAGTATCCCCTCCCAGAGCGACCTCGCAAATTTGCAATAGAAGAATAGGTGATCCAGATTTTCGTCGCTTGCCCCACAGCCCATGCAGATTGATGGTCCTTGCCAACCTCTTCTCCTAAGCAACTCTGCCGTGAGTAACCTGTACCTAGCTGTAATCCATAGGAAAATTTTAATCTTAAGCGGAATTCGATACCCCACAGATGACGAATCTTGCTGTCGTTCACCCCATCGAAGGCCAAGAAATTGTAGGCATTCTTGACCGAGAAGGACCCGTTAGCGCTCCATTTCCAGGAAACCAAGTCGTCGTTGTTGGAGAGAATCAAGGTAGTGGTCTCAGCCTTTAGGAGAGGTAGTTCCCGCGTTGCCTCCGGACTAAGGTTATGATCAAACCCCAAGTTAGGCAGGGAGCCAAAAACGCCGAGTCCAATTACAAACCGAGAGATGCTTAAGGGATGCCGCAGCAAATAGATTAGGGAAACGATTTCTTAGGATCAGATCACCGCTCCAACGCGCCTTCCAGAAGCTCGTCGACTTGCCGTTTCCGATTGTGAAGGAGGTGGAGGAA